>BQKZ01013774.1:0-10981 GCA_036244855.1 Temnopleurus reevesii | reverse complement strand
ATCTCGCTCTCTCTCCGAGACGAGACCGTAGACTTGTAAATTGAGGGGAAACTTTTGACTTGAACTTGGGTCTACTGACTGCTGTCTGGGGCCATGATTACTCAGCATGTGCGAGAAGCTGCACTCCAAAAAGCGTTGGGCCAATAATCAGCTCAACCAACTATTGGGCAATGTTTTCCTCATCTGATCGGCAAATACCAATGCTCTACAATTAATATCTTTTCAACTTACCCAACAATTAAGCAACATCTTGCCCAACGGTGGGTGAAATTGACAATTATTCTATGAATAAGGCAAATTTTGCCGAATAAATGAGGAAAAATATTGCCAGTTGGTTGAGTTGACATTTTACCCAATTGTTTTTGCAGTGTTACCTCGCCCGCTCTGGACGTTAAACTCGTCATGTTCATCAAATATTTCTTCAGTAAGTTCACTGAAGTAAGAAAATATCGTTTCTCGAATGAGTTTGAAAATTAGCATAAAACTTAGATGGGATGATTCTGTTAAAATAAATGATTGTTTAGAACATTCTAACTTCTGTACAGGCTAAAACGATGAATTGGTAAGGAAAAGCTAAGGGAAGACATTTTATCAATATTTGTATTTCTCCATACACCACGGGAAAACAACAAATTAAACGATATTCAATCAACTGTAAGGTACCAATCCAGACCTCCATTTTATACAATATGATGTTTGAGTAGAAAATTATTCGGTTTGAGAGAAACTATTGAAATTGATTTTCTCCACTTCTCTCTGAGGCCACGACTACACAGCATATGAGGAGAAGCTAACCTCGACTATCTGCACAAATACTTATGAAAACATTCTTTCAGTAAGCTAAGTACACTGAAATCAGAAAATATTATTCCTCGCAGAAGATTGGAAATTAGTATAACATTTAGGGTAGTAATTATAATAATAACAACAACAACTCCATCAGCAATGATAATAATATTAAAAATAATAATAACAATAATAATAATAATAATAATAATAATAATAATGATAGTAATAATAATAATAATGATAGTAATAATAATAATGATAATAATAATAACAATAGTAATAATGATAGTAATAATAACAATAATAATAATAATAATAATAATAATGTGTATTCTTTACCCAGGGTATCCGCTTAAGCTATTTGAACTTTTATCCTAGCGGGCCTTGCAATAACATGGAGCTTTTATTACCCCGGTTTATTTAATGGCGACACACAATCGTACAATGTTTGCTCATTTTCCACTAACTGGGGAGTATTCCAGCAGGATGCTTCAATCAGAGCACTCCCTGGGTGATGATACTGGTTAAATAAAGATTTGTTTAGAACACTGTACTTTCTGTTCACGTTTTAAAAACATGAAAAGCTAGAAGAAGGCATTGTGTCAATATTTGCATTTTGTCCATATACCAAGGGAAAGCAAAAGTTCAAAAAAGAATATTCGATTAACTGCACGGTTAAAGTCATAATCGAGGCTTCCAATTTGTGCATAGGACTTTCACACAGTATAATTTGTTTGAATAGAAAATCATTCGGTTGAGAGAAAATCTTGAACTTGATACGCTCGATTGCTGTCTGAGGCCAAGACTACACAGTATGTGTGAGAAGCTAACCTCGACTCATCTGCATCAATATATTAAAAAAAAAATAAACAGGTATACATTTTTGGGAAATTCTCTCACAGAATTTTTAACTTACGCATCTTTATATTTTTAATTGTTTACTACTGACATTTATACCAATTAAAAAAATTATCATTATACCAATTTGATGGTCTTCCAGAAGGCCCTGTTTAATAACGATGAAATTATTAACACCAACACTTTCGTTCATCGTGGATTTTCCATATCTTTGCCTGGTATTAGTCCATTCCTATAAAAAAAAAATTAGATTCACACGGACTTTTTTAATATTTAAAATTCATTAGTGGAATATTAGTCCAGGCAAGTAAAAAACCGCTTATGGTCTCAAGGAACAGTGAAGAATATATTTTGTCCATATAACAGCACCAGAAGAACACAAAACTTAAAAATGAATATTAAGAAAACTAAGAAACTGCTTCTATTTTTCTTGTTGTCGTAGTTGATGTTTACTTTCTTCCAGACTATGATTTTCATTTGGTGTCGAAGAAGCTATTTTGTCCATGTAACATCACCAGAAAAACACATACATGTAAGTTAACAAGTGAATATGCAATAAGAAAAGTAAGAAACTCTTATTAGTTTTGTATTTGTTGTTGTTGTTGTTGGTGTTGTTGTTGTTTTAACGTGATTATCCACAATACTATCTTCCGGACTCTCTGGTTTTAATTTGCTTTACATTCTTGAATCTGCACAGTATTTCCCTACATTGATCTGGAGCAGCTAAACTCAAACTTTTAACATCGGCAACTGTACCCAGCACAGCATGCCGGGTTGAACCAGCGACTTCAAACCCAGCAAGAGTCCACTCTGCCCTTTAAGCCCTGGTCACATAGGACTCCGGAAGCAACACGATTCACCCGACTCTTTGTTAATTCACAGTTAACTGGCTCAGAAAAACGAGTCGGGGTGAATCGTGTTGCTTCCGGGGTCCTATGTGACCGGGGCTCTACCCGATGTTCTGTCGCCTATGACTAACCCATATTCTAACAGGTTGCTTGCTATTTCTATGACTAACTGGACCAAATGTGTACGGTGATTAGTCTTATTTCTGTCAGTATTTGAACAGGGGATACCCGACAAATCGATTCAGCCGTCACCCGAGACAGACGTGAGCTTAGTCATTAGATGACATTGCCCGTCTGTCACTTATTTCGTGTGTCCCTTTAAGCCAATGTAGGGCCAGCGATTTGCCGATTGAAGAAAGTTGCTTTTTAAGCTTTCAAAGACTCTTAGAAAAGAAGACTCTTACGGGTTCAATACCCGTATTTTTTTCTTTCAGCAAGAAATACACCATATTGTTCTGCACTCAACCCATGTGAGGTAAATTGGTACAGGCGATAAGGAATTCCTTGAATGCATGCAGAGAAGCGCAAAATAAGGTAGCCGTTTTACATCCGGTTGATAATACAACAGAGCCCTTAGAAAATATTCGTGTTAATAGCCTTGTAAATGTTGTCATTATAACTATTATCAAAATATATCAAACTTATGGTAGAATTGTGCACTTCCATCTGACATTGGATATATTTTGACCGATAGTTGCGTGAGCAATATGTTGCCAAGTTTTGGATATATTTTGCCGAAATTTTTTAAGAGTATACCAAATACTAGGGTTCCAAAGACTGGATAAAAAAAGTTTCAATCTACATCTTTTTTTTTCTAAATATGTAATATCACACTATTTCTACAATCTTTGCTCTTGCTCCCCTGATCTCATCTGTGCACAGACTTGATGAAGATCTCATAGACCAAATTGGCCCATTGGAATCACTTAGGAAATATCTCTTTTCAATCTTTCCGCTTTTGGACTTGGACCAAAAAATGCACACTTTTATCATCAAGGGCATCCAATAATGTAGACATATACATTTATAATATCAACTTCATGATTTTCTGAATTCGGCACAAATTCACAATATCGTCCACGTTTTCTCGGAGACATGGTACCTAGAGGGTATTATGTTGCAAGAATATATTTACAATTTCATTGAAAAGATTCTTCTATAGAATAAACCAGCATCTCAATGGATGTGCTTGGAATTGTTGCCATGTCGGGATTTCGTTGTCTTCATGCAACAATACCAGTTGGCTGCGATCACTTCGTGAATAGACGATATAATTATTTTCCCTGTTTAAAATTTTTGTCGGTTATAGTTTTAATCCTTGATATTAGAAACGTTAATTAATCCTACGCTCTCACAACTGACCTTTTCCCGTTCATGCCGATAATGTATGTTATCCGTTTTTGTGTTGAAAGTTTCAGGTCAGGATGCTATATCAATATGGTATATGAATATTTACCGAGCTATCAAGAGATGAAATTATAATTTGCCACTTATTATTTATTTATTTCTCCCTATTATATATATTTTGTAAGGAAAATTATATAATTACGGAAGTTAACATTTTCAGAGAATTATTAACAGTTGACGCACTTGAACCCACCACAAAAGTAAAATATTAATCATGTGAAAATAAATCAATTCTTGATAAACCGCCTCTTGCTCTAATGGTCAAATATTAGATCCGGCCATGATAATTTAGAATTCTCACTCTTCATTAAATTAATGGAATTAAATTTAAAGAACGGAAGCGAGTCACCACTTTATGTTTGTGATAGATATATAATCATGATTAAACACTCATTTTCTTCGAAAGAGGACAGGTTATTGATCTTGAAATTCAACAATGTTAAAATAAACCTTGAAGTGAATCATACCCAAATAAGTAATGCAAAATAATTCAATACTTCAGGTAATGAATGACAATAATTGTGTCAAATCCTTAAGTTTAAAGGGCATAGGCAGATAGGGGAGAGCGGAGCAAGTTCGCCCTTCGTGTCATTTTCCATTTTGCTTCTCATTGGAAAATTTACCAATAGATAATAAAGATGGATATCATTATAAAATGAGAATGTATGCCCCTTTCTTTAAAGCGAAGGTTAATAATTCTCTCATTATTTCATGATATGCATTTGGTGACGATTCCAGAGTTTGATTCATCTAATTACAAAAAACATCATGAGGTAAAAATTAAAATGTGAATAATTGAGACCAAACATAACAACAATATTCATATTCTCTTCCATCCACTGGCAATGAAACTATGATTGAATTCACATGGAAACACACATCGTGAATTATTTTTCAGGAACGGTTGTCAACTTCACCATAACAGGAAATATCGAATATGCAGGCGTCGTAGTGTTCTGACTCTCGCCTGTCAACCCGAGGGTCGTATAGGTTCGAATCCTACCCATGACGCTAATTTCCTTCAGCAAGAAATTTATCCTTATTGTGCTGCACTCAACCCAGGTGAGGTGAATGGGTACAGGTAGGAAGAAATTCTTTGAATGCAGTGAGCGCCAAATGGTAGCCATGCTATAGCCGGGTAATAATGCACAGAGTGCTTAAAAACACTTCGTAAATGTTGTGTATTATTATATGATCATACTCACCCTCCGTGGTTTAGCTAATCTGGATGATGGTCTCGATCTCCTAGCTTCCAAAGCTTGTCTCAGAATCTCATCCTCCATCTCCATCTCATCGAGGGCATCCCCCTCCCCTAATCCCAAAACTATATCCCCCATGGAGTCTCCATCGCTATCGGAAGGTGACTCCCCGGTCGCCGTCGAGTCCCCGGGCGCCGTCGAGTCACCGACGACCGGCTCATCCGCGCTGCTAAAATTCCACAGTAAAAGGAAATCGTCGTCGGTCAACGAAAACGACGGATCGAATAATTCCGATGCCGGCGCGGTGGTCGTTGCTGACAGTTCGTCTGTGGTTTGGCTTTGAGCATGGAACTGAGCTCGTGTTCTGAGGATAATGGCATCGGGGTCCACCTCGGCGATGGGGCCTTCTGGCGACGTCGTCGTCTGCTGGACACCATCGACCGCGCCGAGGAAGAAATAGAGTACGAAGCAAGCAGAGATGGTTCCTAGATGACGACGGGTATTCCTGTACAGTAACGTCATATTCACAAAGTGGTGTCAATGAAACAAAAGATGCACGATGTGGGTTTGTTATTCCTTAAAATGACCTGTGTTGATCCTGGGGTGGAAATATATATACAGACAGCTGATGACGGGTACGCTTGATGGTTGCGAAGGTAGGAATCCAATGAGGGTGGTGGTGGAGAAGGATAAATTACCGGAAAGATGGGTGATAACGTGTGCAAAATAGCCGCCAGCCAGCATCAATTGGTCCTCAGGGGTAATAAGTGTGCGCGATGAGTGTGGGTGGGGTATACTTCCATATTGTCCTGCGTGCGTGCGTGAGTTTGCTGTGTGTGTGTGTGTGAGAGAGAGAGGCGTGTGTGCGTGGCGGCTACTCGAGTGAATCGAAAAGTTATGAATAAGACGTGCAGTGATATGCCAAGGTAGTCGGCAAAGTTTCACGAAGGTGCGGACTCGTCGATTTCAACGCATGGGGGAGTAATCGAGTCTGCAGTCTATTTATATTATTCTCATAATGTACATCACATAAAATGATTATTGGCTACTAGTATTAATTGAGGTGTGTGTAGTTTATGAAAGTCGTTATGGAGCTTAATGATTAGTTTTGTTTCAAATTAACGAAATATGTTTTTTTTTAATTTGGAAATTTATTTTGTTCACAGAAAGAAGATGCAGTATACAAATATCCACAAAGCGTTTCGTTCAATACGAATAGATAATATTAAACGACGCATGTCTCATTATCCCACGCACGCGCTTTATTTCATAAAGTTGTAACTTAGTGTAAAATGGTCCTATAATTTGACATAAAGTCTTTCAATTCGGCATGAATTTGTGAAAGACCAGAATTATCTTTTTCTACATTAGTCAATCTAAGACTACATGGCTAGTGAATTACAATGTCTTGAAATTTCAGAACTATAAGAACTCTAGATTCCCTCTGATAATTATAACAATATGCTCATAATTCGAATAAAATACTTACCTAATTAAACTCCCAAAATTTATAGGAAGATTGTTTGCTTTGGGGCTATTTTGCTTGCTTGATTTAGTTTTTTTTTTTTTTTGTTGCTGTTGTTGTTTTTGTTATTTCAGTCCTATTGTATTATTTTTATTTTATTTTTCTGTATTCTTTGTGATTTTCACAACTGAATGTTTCCATTATCTTTTTGTTTTTAAAGGGGTGGGCTCCCCCTCCCCCCCCCCAAAAAAAAAAAAAATTGTACGGGCTAGAAACATACCCATGTCTACGTTTACTATTTGGACTGAAGAGCAGAATATGCCACAATATATTCTGATTTTTCGATTCTCCAGAATAAAAAGCAGTGAATTGATTTCTAGCCGCCCACGGGCTGCAATTAGATGGTGCTCGCGATCGATAGATTGAGACTAAAGATGGGGCTGTTGTAATCAAGATTAATAGGTCATACGGGCTTGCTCTCAAATTGGCAACACTTTCACGGGTTTCCATCAACTGTGCAAATCAATGTCGCCTACTTCACAAGGATCGCCTTAATTTCGTTTCCATTGTTTTGACGCGCGTGTGACAGAAAAATCAATGATGCTTGTAATACGCAACCATTTATTTCATTGACAAATCACTTCAGCATTCATCAGCCATCCGGAGATAAATGAATTCACAGCATTTTAGTTTTGTCGATATAATTATCATGATATATTTTCGTTCTTTTTGTTGTCGGAAATTTACTGCAAGGTAAGTCATGGGTTTAATATATTGTGATAATCAATTATCTGAACACTATTCCAATCTCATACTGAATTTGAATACAGTTTCATTATGCTTCAGAGGATCGATATTATGAGAAACATAATAATAAAAAAAAACATGATTAAAAAAACGCGCCCATAATCTATTTCTATCCCCGTCTCTTCTCTCTCTCTCTCTCTCCCTCTCTCTCTCTCTCTCTCTCTCTCTCTCTCTCCCTTCTTTCCTTGAAAAGGCAACTTTTTTAGAATATTTCCATCACAATACTGGTGAATGCTGAATTTTAATCTTTTATATTTTGTTTTTCCGTAGCACAATGTCGATGGGATTTATTCTTTTTGGCAACAAAAGTTAATGAGATAAGAACTCATAACCATTGTGATGAGATGCAAGTGAATACCATTCAATTTTGAAAAGCAAAATCAGTTTCCTATACTCTCCACTCCACGCACAACCACCAGCTAATCAGCGCAAGATCCTTCATCCTGATTGGTTAATACCTGACATCACGTGGTCAGTCATCCAGAAACACCGCGGCGCGGCGCTCCGGTGCCGCGCAACGAGGTACAGTTTGATCAAACGATTTATAAGACACAGGTTTTTAATCAATCTGAAGGGGATTCTTGAAATTGGATACGAATTGGGGTTGTTCTGGAAGACAGTGGCTAATGAGTAACGTTGGTTAAGGCGCCATAGACCAACATGAATCAAATAATACCTGTAACTGAAACCGTGGATGGAGCCCCTGTTCATTTTGAATACGGCATAAAGCAAAAAGCGCATGTTTTTATGAAAGTTGAAACTTGTCCACAAACGACAATTAGGTATCAGGTATCAATTACTTCGCCGTGAGAAGATGTAGTGCAGTGCGTTTCAGTTTTTTTTCATTGGTCGCAAAGTTATACGACTAAAAGTCGTGTAGTGTGCTGTGGCTAGTCTGCTAGAACAGACCCTTGAGTTTCGTTGTGCGCATACACAGAGAGTGATACAGGGTATGCATTGTGTGTCTGCATGCTCTCCTATCCCTGCCTATATAGAGCACTGCTGTATGTTTGTGATGTAGTCACACAATGCATACCCTGTATCCTGCTCTGCGCACTCACACACCGAAAGTCTAGGGTTTGTGCTTTCAAACTATGCTGTGGCCTCCAGAAACTGTAATTATTAAGGAACTGATCGGTGCTTTCTTCATACTTGCTTATTGTGAATTAATGTAGTATTTAATCGGGCCATTGTGGTTCTTAGGAAAGATTGCAGTCGGAAAGAGGGAAACAGATATGGCATTTGTCTGCATTTTATTTCTTGACTGACATTACCTGGGGGCGGAAAGGTCTGCCTCTACAGCATCCGACCAATCAATCAAAAATAAGGGAAATCCAAAGCTTGATAAAATAGTGCATGTGTTGCCCAACCAAGTTATGGTGTATCGATGTGAGCTATAAAGACTTACGTGCATAGATTGTTGGTTCTATTTTCCATTTCCATACGTGTATTTTTATACTGCACGACCCCATTGAAAAATAAAACATGTGCTGAACTGGATTTGTAACCGTGTTTAAATGAATGTACATCATAGAAAATCAAATCAAATCAAAATAAATGATAAATAGCTGGAAGTGTTTATATTCAGAGCTACCTCCAAGGTGCATCTGCTCTTATCACTGTTAGATCTTGAAAAGATATATTTTTAGTAGATTTAAAAATAGTTTTGCAATGAAAAAAAATCTGCTCGCATGCACATCACGCCTCTTATTTTTGCTCATTTCTGATATTGTTTCCATATTATAAGATACAATTCTCAGTACCAAACTTTGACAGTTCTGTCGAAATTTTGCCGGAATCTATTCGAAGTCAGTCATTGCACTGCAGGTTATACCCGACCCCTCTTTTTGTCACCTTGGGTTAACGTCACACTATGACGTCACAATGAAGATGATCACCCGACAACTCGGACGAAGAAGGAAAGATCAATATTTATTTTGAAGTCTTCCGTTCATTAGCTACCCACATCCATCGCTTCCATATATACCCTCATTTATTTGTTCCGGTGCTTCAAAATACTTCATTTCCTATTTTACTCGGGCCCAATCTGCGATTGTTTGCATTTTCTGTCCTCACTAGCTTCTTATATTGCGCCAAATTGAATCTGAGCTGAGTGAGCACTCCGCTATCCCTCCTTTTTGTCTGTTATGTAATTGTACATGATTGCACTGTGGTGTAATCATACATGATTGAACATATCTTGTTGTGTTAACAGAATGTTGAGTTGCGTAACTATACCTCAACACACGTGCCGCGCCACACTTGAAAAATATTTGTTTCCACTTGGCATATTATTGTGCAGCACCTTAAAAGAATGAGACAACAAAAGCTGTGAATTTAATTGATTATTGTAATCTACTTCCATCAAATCCCCACATAATAAACTTCTTAAAAAAAGAATATCACCATTAGAGCGAGTTAAATGATGCTGCAACATTTTTATGTTTTTTCAAATATAGATATATGGGTGGGTTTCGAACCGCAATTCTTTGGCTGACAGACAATTAAGGGTCAGAACCACCACACCATGTTTACACACTTTATCAAATCAAATCATTTGCATTTCATAAATGCACACAAGAAGGTCCAATACCGTACGACTGCGGAGAGCATAATACCGTATGGGGAGTCAGTTCATTGCCCTGTGTACAGGGTGGAGGGCGATGACATTATTTCTCATTTCTCAATAATCAAAATATGAGTCAAAATGAAGATTCATGACCTAGTGTCGAAATAATTTCCGTTTTGTTTAGTGTTTCATTACAGGTAGGCATACTTAATAACCACTACAAGTATATACATTGCTTACTTTATTATTGTTTAGTAAACTGAGCACATTTTTTTAATTTTCATTGATTCAAACACGAAAACCATAATCTTCTATAATAATTTTTCATCGACATCAACAGTTTTCAGTATTGTACATTTTTGCCTCATCAGTTGTTTTTATTCGGAAAAGGATAACATTTAAATGAGTATGTTTACTAACCAAAGAAAATAATAAGCAAAAATAACACCCTAAATTTACCGCACCCTCATGAGTATTTGTTCATCCTATAATATAGAGAATGTTGTACCTATATTCAGATAATGATTTATCGTCTGGTAAATAGCACCGAAAGTTCGCATGTATGAAGACCTAACTGACGATTGCTATAATCATCATAAAAATGATTATTTGGGGGTCATTCAAGGTTACCTCTATTTATGTCACTTTTGGCTGTCATAATATTTTGGAATTATGAACGTAAATTACAGATGATTGATGAGTATAGTGGATATATCATATTTAGAGAATAGCAGAGAATTTTTCACTCTCCAAAATTTTAATCTTTATTTGATTTAATCTAATTCTTAATTAGAAATGTTGGGCAAATTTGACATTTTGATAATTTAGATCTAGAAATACTTTCAAATTCTGTTAACAATACTATATAAGTATTGTCGATAATCCTGGTTGTATTGCTTCGATGTTTAACGAACATTTTACACCAACTACTACTTGTAGTAACAGTAATCAACATTTTGATGAAAATGTGTTGTTAACAGAAAAGACATTTACCTGTGATCCGATTACAGAGGAGTTTGTGTGTAAAGAGCTTTCTAAA
>BQKZ01013770.1:0-10931 GCA_036244855.1 Temnopleurus reevesii | reverse complement strand
GTTTTGATTTAATTTTATTTCATCTTTAACGTTAGGGTATTTTTTAAATGACTGGTATCGTACCTTTCTTAAAGTACCGTACCTTTTTCATATTCCCCTAAAACACTGCCAAAACAGGTTGATACAAATAATCAAACACAATCTGTTTTGTTTGGCATGTTTGGTAAAGCATGGAGAGTGGGGACTTGTGCAGTGTGTGTCATCTAAATTAATTGCATGTTTGTTAATTGTCCTTTCAATCTTGTTTAGATTAGAAGACATTTACTGCAAGCAAGACCACTTTCGTCTACATATAGACTTAAAATTTAAAGCTATGACTCATAATCTTATACCATACAGATTATGAATACAAAAATAATTTAACAGTTTAGTTTTAATGAACATCATTTAAGTTTCACCCCCAACTGCCCAAGAGCCGAAGAGGCCAAAACTAAGACTTTAGTTGAAAATGGATGCTGCCTTAAATGTGGAAAACTATTAGCGTACTACATGTAGGCCTATAAACAACCTATTTTGTTGTCGTGGATACTTACCAAAATAGCTCTTGAATTCATTTTCTTTCACTGCTCCTGGAGCACAGTCAGCAATCAATCTTGAAAGATTGTGAATTCCCATTCTAAAGGCTTCAGACGGGTTTTTTTTACTTAACTTAAAGCACAGCAACAATTTTGTATTTCACTTGTTGTAACTGGAACTGAAGAGCTTGACTGAGTTTGTTCTTTTTCACTTTTACTCGACTGTATGAGAAAAATAGAAAGAGATCTGGTTGGATTCACAAATATGAAAACTCCTGGAAACAAGTTGAAGCATGCTAATTAATACACAAGGATTTGGTTCAGAAAATCAGCTGGCATATTTCCACATACCATCTCATAGTGCACTAGGCGCGCGCCAAAGTTCGCGGGTTAATTACGAACACAATTTTACTCCACTAAGTGCTTCCTGTCATTCATTCGCATTTTGAAAAGCCAAGTGAGAGGAAAGCTTTGTTTTTAATATTTCGAATTCGGTAAGTATTCTAGAGTTATTTTGATATTATTCAAGTGCGAGTAGCAATATTTGGGTGCCGTTTATTTGGATCTATTTGTATTATAATAGATTTTTCAAAGCGAAAACTTATGTGATTTAATGTGATCGCGGACTTGTGCATGTGTTAGGCAGCCAACGGGTAACTCAAATAGCTCTCTGCCTACGCGGCGGCTAGGGAGCTCCTTGAGTACCGGTGTGAATGCCTTGCCTATTCTGAGCTGAGGTCCGCATCCGCATAGCGCACGCTTTGCGGCTATTTGGACACCCTATTTTGCCTCTGCGGCCCTGCCTTATCTGCATTACCATTGATGTCATACTAATTCCGGATTTTTGTTATTAATTCGTCGAACCAATAACGTTAGATCTATAAACTGGTTTAATCCAGTGACTGGATGACTTAGGAATTTCACAATCAACACCTTTATCGATTCATTGCTGCTAAAGTAAATAAGTACATTGAAACTTGTTGTTCTTATTTCTTAATCTTAAATGATTAATCTAATATAAATAATAATACTATTACTAGTACCAGTTAGTTAGATTCTGATGAATCGAACTCAGCAATCTACACTTAAAGTAATGCATGCTTAATTCTGTGGGTGGGTGATGCCAATACTTGTCTGGTATTATCAATGTCCGGTAAATGTTGAAACCTTATTATTGTAGATTTCCTTTTTCAGTATGCAGAGATCAACTGTAAAAAGCAGTGACAATGACGTCAGACTGGAAACAAGCCTATGGAGATTTGAAAATGATTGTGCACTTCAAGAGGAATATTGACTTGTGACAAACATCTCAATCTAAAAATGCTGTCCAGAGAAAATTGTGATCCCATCATAAGAATAGATTAAAAGCAAAGATTACTCTGATCAGTATTTCCTTTGTGATCATTAGTGATATTCATGCTGGAGTTTGAGCAAGTTAAGTTGAGAAAGTGTACAAATATTCCGGTAATAATGTTAGTGTTATTGTATAATCTATCTTATAATGATGCTGAATGGTCTTAACTCGAAGTCTGTTAGTGCACTGAAATTTATTCCCAGGGCTGACTCAGCCACTGACTAAAGATCCATTACGATACATATTAAATTATTCAAATTATTAACCAACCAAGAGTAACAGAAATATTCAAAACAACTGAATTTGGAGGAACCCACTTAGAAAAGAACCAATAAGAACAAAGAAGGTTGGTGAAACATGATGGTGATTATTTAATGAATAAATCATAAATCAGATGTATGAAGGGAAAGAAAAGGCTAAGGAATGGGCAAACAAAGAAAGGAGTGTAAATGACAATAGAACAAAATACAAAGAGATAGACTGAACCAAATAGTTGTTTATGCATTCAACTTAAATACCACTGTCAAACAGAATACTTGAATCAAAGATGATTAAGAATACTTATAACTAAATTGAAAAGACATTCAGATGTAAAAAATAATGACCCTGAAATAATTAGAGGCCAAGTAGGCGGTCTCAAATATCAAAATTTATCAAAAATAAGATCTTAGATTTTGAATTTATTCAGAATTTTTTTCCTTTTATCTCCAATTGCAGTACTATAAAATTCAAGATGGACAGTGTTGGAGGAGGGTTTGGGGACCTTCTCCGGGATGCAGAACAGCTTACCGCGGACGTCGACACCGGAAGCGAGCTTCCGAGAGTGGAGCAGACTCTGCATCAGATCATGGAGACGAGTCAAAGGTTATGGACCAAGACGGCTCAGCTGGGTACTTCAGAGGCTGCTGATGTCAAAGCGTGAGTATATACTGTATATAGCTCTTTGCAAAGACAAGAAATTGTCAGGGCATGAATCAATCCAGGGCTACCGAAAGCCAGGCCATATGTCCCTTAAAAGCTGGTTGTGGTTCCTACTCTTACTTTGTCATTGCCCTTTTTTAATCTCTTTCCTCAAAAATGTGGCCTTGCCTTAAAAATAATAAAATCTAAGGCCCAAAATGAACTTATTTCTTGAATACTGATTTGAGGTTATATTGATTTATTTAGAGAAAAGTTAGAAAGGAAGGATATGAGAAAAATGACTCAAATCAGGGAAATACTTAGAATCCATTGAAAATTCTTGGAATTTTGTTTTGGTAAATTGGTAACAAAAATTTATGCTGAAGCATGAAATTGAAGAGAGAAAGACTCCAGAGACAATGATTATCAGTAACTTTAAGTAATGGACACCTTGATAATGTATTGCATTGTTGCTGGTTAGAAGTTGAATATTTACATAGAAATAGAAATAAACTATTTTTTTTTCATTTTTTTCATCCATTTTCTTCTACTTTCAGGTCAATTCTGTTGGGTTCTAAAGGACTAGATATTCCGAGGATTTCACAGCGGCTGGAGACATTGAGTGCAGTCAAGACTTATGAACCTCTTGAACCAATCGCTGATACAGATATACAGGTAATTATTATTGATTGATTGATATAAAGATAGATAGATAGATAGATAGATGGATAAACAGATAGATTGACCTAAGATGGATAGATAGATGAGCAGACGTATGTTCATATCGCATTCCACGTATCAATCAAATAATCACATTTCTGTCTAATGAATATTAAATCAACAAAACAGACAATGTGGTTATCCAGTGAAAAGAAAATTAATTACTTATTCACCATTCTAGATCTCACAGGTGCTGCTTATCCCCCATTCACACTTATTTATTAACTTGTGTTTTGCCAATGAATACCTTGGGAATTATAGTCTGATATGGCTCTCAGACTATTTTCTCTCAAGTTATGTTGTCCTGGCTGGTGTTTCACCCAAGTTACAAAAGACTTTAGGAACGACTTTACGCACGACTGGTATCAGTTCTTGTGCTGAATGATCGAGAATCTTGTGCATATTACACTCGCTAATGTAATCCAGTCTTTCTTGAAGTCGTTCATAACTTTAAGAACAATTTGGTAAAACTCCGTCTGATCTATGGTCTGATGAGGCTAGAAAAGATGTCTGGCATGTACCTGGATGTTCACCGTATAAAGCTTGAATAGTATTTTAGGCAAGAATGTAGAAAATACCGTTTTCATTGCTTGCATATTTTCTTTCAGGGTTTGCTGAGGAATGAAAGAGAAAATGCCCTATTGGCTGTGATTGAAGAAACAAAGAGAAATGTAAGTTGTTGTTTTTTCTTTAATCATTTGGTCATCTGATCAGTCTGGCAAACATTTCTGCATAAATATTTGCTAAAAGGGTTGAAAACTTGATAAAAGATACAGTCAATTTCAAACACCTGCACCAATAGCAATTTTGGCAAAATTGTGCTATCTATCACCTCCGTTTGCTCGTATTGCTGTGTGTGTAGATTTTGTGTGCAAATCGATGCAAGTGGCTATCCGTAGCCAGCAATGACCAAACAGGTGGCAGTGAATGAAGAGGGGGCAAATGAGATGACATTGTTGTAAATTGCAAATTACAGATGACTTTTTAGGGGGTCAAAAGCATAAAAAACCTGAAGTGGTCATAAAGAATCACAGAACCATTTGTGAATGAGCATTTCATGCTAAGTTTTCTAGGATATATTCATCACAGCAAATCTTCAATTTGTTTCTATTTTAATCTTTACCTTGCAGACAAGACTACAGACTGAGCAGAGGTTCTGGCAATCAAAGCAGAATGAATGGGAGCAAGAGAAACAGCGCATCTTAAACACCTTGATTGGATCAAGCTCGGAGCTGATCGATGTCTCAGCAGAGACTAGTAATCTATTCAGTGATACAAGTACTAGGCTGGAAGGTCGGAGTGCGATGGACAGCATGGAGATGGCATACGCAAGACAGGTAGGTCAATGAGCTAAGGCCACCAAAAATTGTTTGGTTTCCCAATAGTGACTTCTTTAAAAAAGTAGTGCGAGTAATTAAAAAATAAGGGTGTTTTTCAATTTTTTTACACATTTCATTTTTGAAAAAAAAAGGATAAGATAGAATGGAGTGAAAAGCCAATGACCATCATAAAATGATATGTTCAGGTTATATTTTACATGTTTATCTGTAATTTTACTGTTAATGACATTCCATCTTTTATTTCACATGAATATGTATAATTCTGTGGGGATTAATTCATTTAAGGACCCTCCTAGCTTGGCCTTGGCTTTGAGTCCATTAACATACTATGGTTCAAGCTTTTATGTTATGTTCCCAAAATGAAATGTGATCTGATTTTAAATGTGACATAAGATTATTCATTTCATATGTTGCATGGACACCTCACATTTGACTGTTAATCTTTTTCCAATCTTCTGTTTCAGGTTTACATCTACAATGACAAGGTCGTGAAGGGAGGCATGAAACCAAATCTCATCAGTTTCTTTGAGGATATGGCACAGCAATTTGAAGACAAGGTAAGTTATATGGCTCAGTGGTCTGGTGTCCTGTTTAAATAGAAGGTTTAAGGTTCAAACTGTAGCTGAGTAATTTGAAGGTGGTGAAGGGTGGCATGAAACCAAATCTTATCAGCTTCTTTAAGGACATGGCATAACAGTTTGAAGATAATCTATAAAACTGGATTATTGCGGCATTGTGGAACTCCTTTTCACCACAAATACAAAGAATTACAGTTCTCAGAGCTTTTGCTGTAGCACTCATTTGCTAGTGGGAGATATCTTTATTGAAAACTTCCAATGTCACAAATGTCAAAACTCAGGGACTGAATTTAAGAATTTGCAGGGGAGCTACAGATATAGCTCTCCAAGATGCTCTCAAGGAGAGTTTTAGGGGAGCTAAATTGGGTCTTCATGTAGTAAAATTGGAGTTACAAGGGGCTCAATAAATCACTCCCCAAAACGCATTTAAGGGGAGCTTTAGGAGAGCAATCGCTCTCACTGCCCTTAAAATGTATTCCCTGAAAACTGACATATTCTTATTCAAGTGTTTTCTAATATTTTCAATATTTGTTTCTTCCATTTTAGATGTTATAGCAACTCTATTTTTTTTTCTTTTTCAGAGCTTTGACTAATTTTAAATGATGTAAGTGTAGTTCAAACTGTATTTTAATTCAGTTTCCATTGTACATTATAAAAAGTTTCAATCATGGGAAATGTCTTCTTACAATCAGTATCTAATAATGGTGATAGGTAATACATAGTTGAGATGTTTCATTTATTTTTTCTTGCTTTGTTCTGTTTTTATTTTATTATCTATTTTCCAAAACTTTTTTCCTATTAAGAATATGTCATGGAATTATTTAGCTGCAATGAAACACAAACAATTTACCACTACTCCTTCTCCATCTTTTTTTCAATATTTTAGAGAATTGAAGACCTCTGGGCCATGGTCAGGGAAATGTCGTCCGTTCCCATGACGATATCTTCAGACTCTGTATCAATGCGGACTTCAGAGGATTTGCACATGGCTTTTATACGACAGGGAAGAAAGTTTGTAGAGCAAAGGTGAGATTCTGATGAAGAAGATTCTAATTTCTGATATATTTTGGGAGAGATGTAATTGTGTGATATCACTTGTTTATGTAAGGATGGTATTTCATTAATGTAAAATATCGTACTAGTAATTAGAAACGATCTTATTTGTGCAGAGATTCCCCTTTTCAGGAAATGTTTGGAAGAGGTTTATGGACAAAAGTATAGGCAAAAGTCCAGTTTGATTTCAGGAAGTTTTTTGGTTATTTCAGGAAACTTCATCTGCACCTTGTGGCAACTCTGCCTAAGATGGGAATTATAATTTCATGCTTAAATTCATGCTTAATTACTGTTTCACATTGTTTCATTTTGATGGGTAATCTGTACCATAAGGTTTGTTCTTTACATAAGTAGTAGTGTTAGTGTAAGTTGACATGTAATGTACTGTGTGCAATTGTATTGAGATGCCTCAATAAGCACCTCTACCTTTCTTCTGCAGTTATGTCGAGTACATCAGCAACATCATCGGTGACAACCTGCGACAAGCAAGACTTGGCGGTGTGCCAGGCGTGTATCAGCTTGTGAGAGCTTTCCTGAAAGTCAAGCTACCGACAGCTGTCCCTGGCCTGGAGGTAAGTCATTTTGTGTAGATTTTCTGTGTAAATGCAGAGATGCAAACCTTTTGGAATATGCATGCGGCAGAGTTGCCAATCATTCCGGAATACTTAGTATGCATGAGGTAAAGATGATAATGTGAGTAACGCAATAGTTTAACAAAAGTGAGAGCGAACATTTTAATGTGACAACAATAACTATGCTCTCAGCCATTCTTCTGTAACGAAACATTTAATTCATATGAAAATACACCTGATGCATATTCTGGAATGGTTCACATCTCTGATGAGGCTAGAAATTAAGTTGTGAATCACCTAATGGCTGAACCAAATATTTTTTCTAGAGAGAAAGCATGAAAAGAATATGATTTCTCTCACGGTAAAGTATTTGGTTCAGATGTTCGATGATTAGCATTTTCATTTCAATCCATGTCAGAGATTCCAACCTAACAGCAGTATGCATGAGGTCAAACTTAAGAAACACAACAGCTGAACAAAAGTAAGAGCAAACATGACCAAAATACGCATACGCAAAGCACCTTGAGCACTCGGCAATGAGAGTGGATACGTGCGCTATATAAATTGCATATATTATTATATATATTATATACTCTCAGGAATTTGCCTGTCATGAAAACCTAGAATTTCGTATGAAAATGCACCTCATGCATATTCGAGAAAAGTTGGCAATTCTGTCAATTGCATATTTCGGAAATTTAGTTGTGAATGTAGATGAAGAATCATGTTAGGGTGGTGTGATGTGATAAGACTTAGCAGTGTGCCAAGAGTTTACGGACAGCTATATCTGGCCTGTAGAGTTGTGTCGTGGTATGCATGAATAGTAATCAAATATACCATGCACTGAGAAGTTCTAGTTGAAATTATGGATTGTGAGGTTACTGGCATAGCACTATTTTCCGAGGGGCACAGCCCCGAAGAAAATAGTCACTATGCCGATCACCGAAAAATCCATAATTTCATATAGTACTTCGAAAAATGTGCATGGTATATTTGATTTATATCCTAATGAAGTAAACCAAAATAGTAATCAAATTTATATCCTACTTGTAATCTGTTGATGAAATGAATTCCTCCAAATCATCATCATCTACGAGATTAAATCTCGGTTCATCGTCGTTCAGTGAATTCTCCACTGCGGGCGGCCATTGTTGTTTATGTTTTGACGACCTTTGATCTCTCGATATCGCAGACTGCAATTATCGGGTATCGATAGCTGAATACCAAGTTATCGAAAAGATGACGTCAGATTATTTTTCATAAAGAAAACAATTCTGAGGATGACGTCATGCCATATCCAATTTATTTCATGGTGAAAATATCTTTAACCACATGACTGCTTCTTGACCAATGACAACTAGATACAAGTGAGTGTAAAACTTTCAGCGCCATGAGCTCCGATAAGGTGGACCTGTACGCTATACAAGTGGTCACCATTATTATTATTATTATCTTATGAGTAGGAAATAGAGGAGAATATACTGTGCGGGTGTTAGTTATCAATTTGCAAGCTTGGTACTGTAGGCTGTTGTGGTGAGAAACCTAGCAATGTGACAGGTATGTATGAGCTTGTGAGAGGTTTCCTAAATGTCAAGCTACAGACAGCCATCCCTGGCTTGAAGATGAGTTGTGTCATGAGTGAATCAAGGAGAATGTTTTGTGTGGATGTCCTGTGTAAATGTAGAACCTTGATGGTATGGTTTTCTGCAATGACACAAGCGAGAGTTAGTGGATGTCAGGTTTCCGGAAAGTCAAGCCACGGACAGCCATCCCTGACCCGAAGATGAGTGACTAGAGGGGAATATTTTGTAAATGTTTTAGCTTGTTGGTGTGGTGTGTTGAGACGAGCGAAACGTAAGGGAGAACCAGCCCCCAGAATTCTCATGTTCTCATTGAATAAAGAAAAATCTGATATACAAACTGAAAATTTGAGCAAAATTGGACTATCCGTTCAAAAGTAATGAATTTTCAAAATCACAGAAATATGATGATAAAAATAACTGCCACTGATGAGGATCCACTCTGCACAGTCTATGCTTCTAACAAGAAATGCAGGAAATCACAATTTTTGATATCGGATGCTGATCAACTGTAACTTGCCATCAATTACAATTTAGTACAAATACTAGCTACACCCCATATGTAAACGAAATGAAAAATGATGCATCTCCCAATTTCAATGTCTTTATCAAAAACTTTGTTTTATTTACAAACATACAACATACATATTCTGTATAAAGTTGGCAGGTATAGTAACTACAACATGTTTGAACTTAAGTAATCATCACGCTATACTTCTTAATAATCTATTGGTTAATCAACTTAACCAGCAATACAGTAGCCATTTTAATCAGGAACTGCATTGCCATAGAGGGTTTCTTTTGGATAGCAAGATTGGCTGAGTGCTAATGCCTCGGTTACATTTTCTACAATATAGTACGATGGATTAATCTACGATGTCCTTGCGATTTGGCAGACATCATAGGTTGTGTACGCTATTAGTACAAATCATATGGATTCATGATCTCCGTAGCCTCTTAGATTGTCTGTAAAGCAGAATTATATAAACTTTTTAAATTATCGTAGCCCATAAAAAATATTGTAGATGGCATCATACAATGAGTGCAGGGTCATAGTTCGAAATCTTTCAATCGCTGTGTGATGATTATGGAGAAAACTTTTGATCTTACAATTTCTTTACATGCCTGCTGTAACAAAAGATTGTACTCTTTCCTTGCGAACACTGCAGGGCATATATACACAATGACTAATTGCTAATAGTACAATGACATCCGAGATGTTTTTCAGGGCTACCGTTGATTTTGAAAATTTTGTATAACTCCACCATACAGATAGCGTAAATCCCCGTGGAAATCATACAATCATTTTATACCATCCAGAGGAGATTGCGCAATGAGAAATCAGTCTTTTTATATTGGAACCCTACAATAATTGTAAGCCAAATATAAACTAGTTCAAATACAGAATAAAGAATATACATGTATGGAAAACACTCAAAATTGTTCAGAAAAAACTCGAACTCTAAAAACAAATTTACTGATACAGTACAGTTAAACCTTTGGTTGGATTTTTTTTTTACTGTGGGTTATTTTAGACCATGGGTGAGGTTGAATTTAAGTGTTAAAACAGTATTTTAAAAGAAGGACCTATGTGGAAATTAATCAAACGAATGCTAGATATACATGGAAACCATGGACTTTGTGAATTCTGGCTTGTATTACCATGAATATAAACATAAAGAAACCTTTAAAATGTCAGCAACGTGGTACAAAGAGGTAGGACAAACTGAGTTACAATTTAATGAGGATTCTTTCGTGTTATGTCACACCTTGATATATGTATAATGAAATTCCACTGTGTAGTGGAAGCAAAATCAAACACTTATTTTATGGCATTAAAAAGAATTTGGAAATCACATGAGAATGTTAAAACATTTTAACTTTTTCCTCCTTCATGACAGCCGACTCTCACCTTTACACTTTTAGCCTGCGTTGGCCAGCTTTTTTTACAAAAATGCTCCTGGGACACACAAAGATGAAGGTCAGATGGTGGACTAACATTCGGCATACGCTCCTTGAGCCCAAGCTGAAGATTAATCCACCGTCTGATCAGCGTATACTGTGCACTTGGGGAGTGTTTTTTAAATTTAAAACACGCTGGGCTGACGCAAAGGTGTGAGTAGGCCTCCTGTTCTCGCTTTGAAAACACTTGAGTATGCATCTAGCATTTATCTTCTTGTGATTTTGAATATTTTGAATATTAGCATTAGTTTTAACTTCCGTATATGATGACATATACTTGAAATTTGATGTTCAGATAAGCACAAAATATCTGTTTTAGTGAATAATTAACTGTGGACCATCCACTGAAATGTAACA
>BQKZ01013769.1:0-11098 GCA_036244855.1 Temnopleurus reevesii | reverse complement strand
AGTACACAACTAGTTTAATTGAGCTACCTAAAATCAACATGCTTCTCTATATACTTTGTGTCCACAAGAAAGCCAAGATTGTAAACTTACTAACAATACTTAGGGAAGTGTGTATGCTGATATTCTTTCAGTATTTGCCTACCTTGTTTTACAAGTTAATTCTTTACCCATTTGCAAAATACGAATTGGGAAAAGTATGGTCTACAGTACAAGAGATTACATCTGGCATGCTATTTGCCCAAAAATACAAACAAATAATACTCTTCACAATTTAAAAACAAGTACTGATATACTGTTTTTATATGCAAATATTTTAACATTATATATTTTCGCGATTTCGGACCTGTTCAATGCCTTTAAGATGAAATATATCTAGTGTACTTTTTTACGTGAAATTGATTTTCAAAAGGCATTGAACAGAATGGAAATCGTGAAAATAGCTGTTTGTTAAAATATTTGCTTATGAATACAATATATAATCATTGCTATAATTTTTTTACCCCGACTACATATATATTATTAATTTTCGCTATTTGTTTTGATATTGTATATTGTATGTACAATATACCTGGTGGCAGCAGCTAATAAGACTCTTGTCATCCCAGCTGTCTCCTCATTCTTTTACATTTTATATATTCTTTACCCTATATGTACATGTATGTACTTTTTAATCTGAATGAAATAAATTGAATTGAATTGAAAAATGTTTGCTCTTTTATTTTTGCAATTTTAGTATGCCGTTGTAAAGTGCCATAGAATAGTGGAATAAGACACAGTCTGCATTTGCCCGATATTGTCGAAAGGTTGATCAAAGGTTGTTTCTAGTGTGCTTCAAAAGGGAATACTTTATTTACTTCTTACTGAATCAATATACATAATTTCCCTCTCCAAACACAAAAGCAATTTATAACAGCCACACAAATACAACATGCAATCATGTTGGCAACACCTGTATGTGAATACGTATATTTGCAGAGAATGTTTGAAAACGAATGTCCGCAGCAACTCTTGAGGTAGAAACCAGAACTCGTTCTCAGACATTCCCCTGATGTAGTAAAAACCAACACACTCATTTTAAAAAAGGAAAAAATGGTTTAATTTCTTGCCATATTTTTATCAATGAATCACATTCCTTTCATGTTGTCTCTCACAAATATTTCACGTAATTCCCAAGGCCAGAATTATCAAAAATAAAAATAGAATTCATCATGTGCTTGATATGATGGCAAAAAAGTTGTTCATTGTTGTACTATTCAATGCAATTCAATTAGTTGCAAGATATGTATGAATCAGAACCTAGTTCCCTTGATTGCAATCATTCAACACGAGAGGAAATGGACGGTAACAATAGAGAATGGAATGCACAGATACCATAATTAGGGAGAAGCTACTGTACATTTATCGGGCAAAAAAATGTTAAGATGCCCAAGAGTGACTTTTGTGAAAAATGTGTTGGTTGATAAAATGGTTTCTTTCTTTATATTTTATTTTTAATTCGAACAGATTTCAACCAATAAGAAGACCTACAATGGAGTGAAAAGCTCCAAAACATCTAAACATTACTTTTCAGGTCTTATTTCCAACCTTTATTCATAATTTTACTGAAAATGATTTTCCAGGTTATATTTCTTGTGTGTTACATGAAGTATAATTTAACTAGATTTTTTTTTTAATTTGAGTGAAAGGGTCAGTTGGTCAAAGGCATCCAAACAATATTTTGCCGTAGTATCATACATTATTCATGATTGTTTTCACTCGTATTTCATTTTCTATTCAAGAAAGAACATTTTTAGATTGTCCAATTTCTGTTTCTTTCTACAATGTGCTATAAGGTCTCTATCACAGCACACCAATGTGTAGATAAATCTCTGCAAGGAGCTTCGGTGAGTAGAGCATGAGCTTTGTGCTGGTTGGAAGCAACATGCTTCCAGAGCACTGATCTATTTTCATTCTTTTTGGAGAGTAAATGTTCATTGTATGCTGACATATTCTCAAATATTCTAAGCTTGAAAATATCAAAAGTGTCACATACATTGGGACCAGTTTTTCAATGATTTTGGCATTCAGTGTTACAGAATGTCTCAATAAATTTAAAATATGAAAGCACAGAACACTACCCAGAGTATAACATTCATCATCTGAAAATTCTACCACGAAGGATGTATTGACATAAAAAGTAAAATGCAAATAAAACAATATCCACAGTCAAACAAAACCAGCTCGAGACTCAAGATCATATTGCATTGAATGTGGCCCACATGTTAGTATCGACTGTCAACAATACTTTCTCATATTGCCGATGGACCGACAGAATACAAACGTAATGCAAGGTACATAGGGATAATTGATTTCATGTCAGGCTCATTAAGTATATTGTATCAAAAACATAAAAGGGTCTTAGTATATAGATCTATAAAGATTAGGAAAAATGTTAATTTGTATTCAAGTACAGAAGACATACAGTGTAATTAATTGAAGAATAGTTGATTACAATTCAAGAAAATATTTTTTTTAATAAAGTACTGCACCAATTCAACATACTGTGAGAATATGGTGTTGGATTAAATAATCTTATCTAATGTACAATTTTTGGATGATACGGTATTGCTAGAGTGCACTTGTCTGCCATCCAAAATATTTGCATAAAAAACATTTTGGTGCAACTTGCACTCTTTATTTACACATTTTTACATGTATTGAAAAAAGAGAAGGTTGTATAAACATGATTATTATCTATATGAGAGTTTTAAGCGGTGTATTTAATAATACGCGTATTGTACTCCCTTCATTTCCTGTTATGCAATAATTTACCGTGTTGCATGACAGGACAAATTCACCATAGGCTCCCGTGTTTTATTTGTTGCACGCAAATATTTCACGCATGCGCAAAGCAGTGATCAGCTGTTGCGAGCTCTCTGCAGTGTGCGAAGCAAGCTCTCACGGAAATCCCATAGGCTCTATGTGTGTTACTGACTGACGATATCGTGCGAAATTTGTTTTGATTTTGGTCGTGATCAAAATGGCAACGCGCCCAGGTCTCGTTTCACTTCGTTAACCGAGGACCATTTTGAGGAGATTCTACGCCGAAAAGACAGTGTTGAATTGTGTTGAATACAGTGTGGAATATTTTTGAACTACAGTGTTGAACTACAGTTGAACTACAGTGTATTGGATTGTTGGGGAGGGTACCATACGTGATACCATACCGTACATTTACAAAACAGTGATTGAAACTGTGCACGAACTTTGTGTCATGGAAGATCAGCCTTCTGGGACTTCTACAATAATACTTAATACAGGTAAGTAAAGATAATAATAATTATATTGGATGGCTTTATTTCATGAATTACAGGGAATATAGCACTCGTTCTAGGGCCAATATTGCCCTAACTCGTGCAATATTCCCTGGTATTCCATTCATTGCCATCCAATATTATATAATTATCTTTCTTTTTCAATTCCAATTAGGGGTAAAACAAGTTCAGGTTGGGCAATTTTCAGAGGGTCACTTATTGGAGGGCAACCCAACAATTTTATATTTTGGGGTGCCTAATTAAAGTGAGAGTGGGGAACAATTCATGAGAAAACAGGGATGAGTGAATAACAAATGAGGCTATCAGGTTTTAAAAGAATAGGTTAACAAATGTAAAAAGTCATTGTACAATGGAAGCGCCATGGTGTAGTGGTTCTGACTCTCACATCTCAACTAGAGGGTTGGTGCTTCATGGCATTAATTTCCTTCAGTAAGAAATTTATCCACACTGTGATGCACTCAACCCAGGTGTTTGGATGGGTATCTGGTAGGATATGAAGATCGCAGTCACCACTGTAACTTAGGCTGACATTGAGGAAGCTCCCTAGGGAGCTAATGAAACACACTAAGTGCGGTTGATACATGTATCCTTTGACCAGGGTAATATTATTGTTTGAGCGCTTTGGGCCATATGGGAAAAGCGCGATATAAGAAATAATATTATTATCGTCATTCTCATTATTCAAACTCAATACCCTCACCCCATTTCAAATGAGAACCATAAACGCCACTCTCCAAGTCTGAGATAAATGACTGGTAGTAGAAGAAGGTGACAAGTGGATTACCTTTCATTGGTTGTGTGTTATGGAACCAATATATGTAAAAGACATAATGGATAGCTCGTCAGTTCAGGGCGCATGCCGATTGCATGATTCGTCTCTGCCACCAAAAGCTATATAACCTTTGTCAGCAGATGGAATGGAATGTTTTTGGCCACTGTATACATGTTTCATGCACTGTGAGCAGAAGGGACAAAGGACTGGGACAAAGAAATCAACTTCATTCAAACATTCATGATAGGTTCATGATTGCAAAAGAGAGTCCCAGGTGCCACTCTTGATCAACATCTTTCCACAGAATAAGAAGGATGGAAATGTATTTTGTGTCCATTGAGCTATTGTTGATTATTGATTGTGTGGAGGCACCATGGTGTAGTGGTCATGACTCTCGTCTTTCAACCAGAGGGTCGTAGGTTCGAGTCCCACCCATGGCATTAATTTCCTTCAGCAAGAGATTCATCCACATTGTGCTGCACTCAACCCTGGTGAGGTGAATGGGTACCTGGTAGGAATATCTATTCCTTGAAACGCCAAGTGCGCTAATGAAGTGGCTGCCGGGCTAAAGCCAGGGTAATAATGCTGCAATTGTAGAGCGCTTTGAGAATTTTGCATAAAGAGTTGATAAGCGCTATATAAAAGCCGTTCATTATTATTATTATTATCATCATTGTTCATATCATTGTTGAGTATGATTATTACTGTTATGTTGATAGCTGACATAGATTTCAGCATGAAAACAGAATCTCATACAAATCAATTAAATAACAATGTTACAACAATCAGGTAACAGCAACAGTTCCTGTTCAGCGTACCATTTATGAAGCTACGTACGCTAGCACAAAGATTACAACAGGACAATTATGAAAACAGGAGCGGCAATTAATGAGTCACACGACTAATGAAGTGGAAACACTGACTACTTGACCAGCCAGCATTCCATGGGACCTCGTACTGCCTCGAAACGAGCCCTGGATGTAGCGTGAGGGAAATGTTTAACCTATCCCATAATACTCCTCTTACATTGTACAGTAGATATATAATAGGCAGGTTTAATTAATATATTCAGATTTATGTGTGTTTCTTGCCAACGAACATAGTTGTATTGTATGTGGTATTCCTTGAACCGGTTGATAACAATTAGACTACAATACTTGGAATCCAGTTCTCATACATTACTTGTTGCTATGTCAGGCAAGCCTCGGCTAGCTTTAGGGTTGTCAAGAACAAACTTTGTGTTAGAGGTATGCATAAAATTTGCATCTATTAGTATTGAACCTACCTATCCAACAATTATGATCAGGTCCATAAGGCCTCTTATTGCCTCAAAACAAGCCTAATGTAGAGCAGTTTTTCATCAAGTTAAGAAAGACTTTTAAGAAGGACTTTACAAACAACTGGTACTAATTCTTATGGTAAATAATTGATGAGTATTCGGAACAAGAACTTCCGAATACTTTCTTAAATCTTTTGTAACTTGGTGAAACCCTATCCAGGATATCCCGTTTGATTTAAATAGTTAACCTACATACTTCCTGTATACAACTATTATAAATTATTTATTAGATGTATTGTCATGCAAATTGATGTCATGCTTCCAAAATGAATAACTGAGAAAAAGAATTTTGAGGCTATATTCTATTCTCTTTGACATAAATCAAATCATCATTTAATTATAGGGGCTGTGGACCCGGGGATGGGGATTGGGGGGGGGGGCTGCAACATCCCCTTACACTTTTCAAAACATTCCCCAGTGCATGCATTCAACCTGCAAATTCATAGAGAGAAAAGCTCTTTATTTCACTTCATCCTGGAATATAAATCCTTTCTTTCTTTTTTTTCCCAAGAAATTGGTATTTGAATTACCAGTATCTTATTACAAAATGTAAATTTCGGTAGTTACATTTTTCGACTTATCCCAAAATTTGACAAATTTCTGAAAGACATTTTTTTTCCTTTTTTTTTTTTTTTTTTTTTTTTTTTACTGAGCACTGTATTATAACGCTTCATAGAAAGGAACGATTGCTACTCCATTTTTAATCTTCTCCTAAATCAATAAAAATATCAATAATAATAATTTTTCCTATTTGTGGAGGCTATACACTTCAGTTTCGAGAAAGTGTTCTCCCAGATGGCTCTGCAATAACAGACTTATTTTTATTACCCCAATTCTATTGGATTCAGGTATGATTAAAGTTTTAAAATAAAAAAAAATAATTAATTTCCCAATGCACATGTACAGTACTACTGAGTTTCTTTTATGTTACTTCACTTCCAATATGCCTGCCTAATAGTGGATATATCAGAAAGAAGCAAATAAAATTCCTTGAGGTTTTTAACTGTAAGCCTATTCAGCATTGTGCAATGTGTCCCTGGGCAGTTTGTGATGAATAGAAATACTGGTAGAATATGTCTCATATTACATAATAGGCCATGTAAGTATGGTTTCTAATACCAGTAGATTTGGGTAATTGTTTCTGCATAAATATATTCAAACCACTGTATTGAATCACAAATGACCATATCCAAAGTGTCATCCAATGCGTTTTTTATGTGGATTTTCATCTTAGTTTTTCAATTTCAAAATTAAGTATCATCTTTGACACTGCACTTCTTTCCAATTTGTAATTCACTGCAAACAACATTTCATTATCTATTTGGTCATTGATGAATCTTTTAATTTCATTTCATGCATTATTTCATTTAGATCGATGCAGCATAGGAATATGTGAATTTTTAGTTTAGTATTGATGTGAATACAATGGGAATATTCTCACTGAAAAAAATTTTTATTTTACTTAAAGGTAAAAGAAAATAGGTGTCAATGTTTATGATATGTGTTGACATAGACCGATAAAACGGGTCTATTTCGATCAGGATTTGCTCCGCTGAGGCTATCGCCTGGCTACGCATCCTTCCTCAATCCTTCCTCTCTGGAGGGGGCACCACCAAAAGTCAGAAATCGTTAAAAAAACCCCTCCGAGAGTCAGATTTTTCTGTCTAGTGTTGACATAGCTTGAATGTAAACTGAAATTGCCAAAAATACACGTACACACAAAGGTCTCCTCCATGTTTACTGCCCACATTTAGAATTACTATCATCACCATCTTCATTATCGTCATTGTTAACATCATCAACAATATTATCATCTCCATCATCATCATCATCATCATCACCAGCATCATCACCACCATCATCACTACCATTATCTTCATCATCACTATTATTGTCATCATCATCTTCATCACTATCATTATCATCATTTGAATCATTATCATTTTCATCTCCATCATGATCACCACCATCATCCTCACCATCGACATCATTTCTGCCGCCATCATCATTATCTTTTCCATCATCATCACAAAACATTACATTTCTAACACCTGTAATTTAATTCATTAACATCACCAGCAACTTCACCAAAATACCACCACTTCCATCATCATCATCATCATAATTCCATTTTCATTACCATCACCATTAATCTTCTTTGTAATCATCATTATCAACACCACTATGATGAAATACCATTATCATCATTCTCATCATCATACTTGTCGGCATCGTCATCACCATCGCAAAGATGATGGCAACAATAATCAGCATCACCCCTTACCAAATAAATTAGCGATTTCATAGTGATTGGCCACCAAATTATTTTCTCACTGCGATCAAAATCATTTTAATCAACCACTAAAATTATAGACATATTTTTGCACCAATAATGAGGTGCACGCTTGCACCCCAAGAGTGGGATTATAGATAACATGATATGCAAGTGTATAAACATGATCATATTTTTATTGCCGTGTCACTGTGTGTGTGTATCGTCAGTATCTGATCATGGCTAATTCAAAGAAACGCCTACTTTACAATGTAAAATCAACAGGCAATTACAATCGTCCATGCCCACAAACTAATTGTTAACAGTAGACCTAGATATATCTCACGATTTGCAATAGTACTTACGTTCCGATTGTGTGCTTCAGATCGTAAATATCTGTCACCTTTTCTTTTCGCCCTCTTTTCGTAAAAAGGGGCATGGTGGCTGTCAGTTTTAGGTCTCAAACTGGACACAAAAACGAGTTGTAAAGATATTCCAAGGTCCTCCTGGGACTGAGCTCTATTATATCTCCGATTGGCAAATGGCAAACGCTATTTGGTGTAATTTTCCACGATTAAACGTCTATGTTTCCTCAGATAAGAAGGTACCGGCTGTTGCAAAGTAGCTACTGGAAATGTGTCTGCTATTGTACGGTGCGGGTTTCTGCGAAGTGCTGCGGAAAACCGGGGGAAGTTTGCATCCGTATACACTGGCTTTACGTGTGCACTGTGCGTCGCTATAGACGCGTAGTAGCAGTCAGTGGGAGATAAAATCGTTGCATCAATTAGGACAATCGCTACCAGTATACAAAGGCCTTCTAAGAAAAAAAAATGACAACTAATTATGTATGCTTCGAAGAACAGACATGTAATCTCCTTTGAAATGCAAACTTGCATTCTTGTATTATTTATAATGTTAAACAATGTTTCATTTCATATTCCCACAAAAAGAAGCCTTTTCTCATTAACACCAAAAAAAAACGATACCGCATATACTTCTGAACGGAGGGGTGTACGTAAATAAAAGCTGACATTCTTTTACTCAACTCTTTTTTTTAAAGAATCAATATGACAGTAACACATTTAGTTATGTTTTAAATTGACCCAAAATGTTGCCTTTAAAAAGTCAGAACAGTCTTGTATAGCAGTTAAGAAAATTGAGCAGAAAATTAAAAAATTCTTTATGGATGCATGTTTGCTATGTTTTATATTTATGTTGTCAATTAATAGAGTCCATTTTCAATCTTGAAATTAATACGTAACGGTCAATGAAAAAATATATTTATTTCCGCGATATTGGTTTTTGCCAGCCAAATTAGGTGAGTTTTTGCTTAAAATCATTCACATCCAATATAAAGATCTGCAAAAGTAAAGGATATTTTAAGACAAGTATACTGATGAAGAATAAATGAGTGTATGATAATGAGATGCATGGAGCTTACAAAAATATGTTTGAAAAAAAGTTGCCCTTTGATATTTACTCACTGATGCATAGCCTAATATTATCATAGTTAATTATAGTCAGAAAACATGCATATTGCCATATTTTGTTGAAGATCAATGATTATTATTATTGTTTTTTTTTTTTGGGGGGGGGGGTACTTATTTTAGTTACTTCATGTTCTCATGGAAATGGGAGACTCATATGGAGAGAGATAGAGAGAAGGGGGGAGTACCGGTACTCATACCCCTCCTCTCTTTTCTCACTTATGCGGGGGGGGGGTGTCCCTTCCCACGTACAGCCCCCACCCCCATGCACCCCTCCAACAAGGAGGCACTCCTTTATTCATTCACGATCATATATATTTTATACCGTCATGATTTCAACATTCAAGCTTGTGATATTGTATAATATATCATATTATGTAATATCATATCATATCATATCATATCATATCATATATAACATAATATAATATGTTTTTGTTTTTTATCATGACGCAGTAGAAAAGAGTATACAGACGATGGCAGACCGGAGAAATCGGAACAAATCTTAGGTGTATAGATGGCGCCATTCAAAAAGATGCAGCTACCGATACCAAAATGCTCATCACAAACCGGAAAAGTTTTGATTTACTCGTTTGCCTGCCTTCATGACCATTATTCGTGTATGTAAATAGAACATCTCTACTCTTTTCTACTGCTCATTTTTTACTCTGAAAACGTAAATTTTGAACTGTAAAAAAAAAAAACAGTAACCGCGGCCGAGGAGGGGGCATGGGGCTCTTGCGCCTGCCATTTTTTTCAGTAGTGAAAATAATAGGAGTACGATGTGTAAAATGGAAATAAATGCACCCCCAATAGTAGACCCGACCTCCACTTTTTAGACGTTGCACGGTGCATAAAAAAGAGCGGTGACAATAACTTACAAAATCAGGGAGAAAATATTTTTAGAGATTTTTAAAGATTTTAGAATCTAAAAAAAATATATTTGTTAAAACAAAGTAGAAATTATTAACTATACTTTAAGTTATTAATGGTTAGGTATAAAACTTTATGGAGCATGGGGAATTATTTCACACACCACTCCACCAAAAAGTATGGCGGCGGATCCAAACCACTTTGCCACTTCTTATTTTGCGGGTCTCCCACAGCCTTCCAAGGTATAGAGTTTCCCAAAGTCGGGCTCTATAAAGGCTCCTCATCAATTAGTTCTTCAGTGTCCACCCCCCCCCCCCCAAAAAAAAAAAAAAAAAAATCGAGAATTTGCCCCTTTTTACAAGTTCTTTAAAGGAGGAAAATGGAGAGAAAGAAAACTAGCCCTTATTAAAGGTATTTTTAGGGGAAAATTAATTAAAAACAATAACTATCGTGATACAATTGTTTCTTTTACTTCCGCTGAGAGAGAGCGTGATAAATTTGACCAGCTGAGTTGGGGAGGGGGTGGGGGGTATCATTTAATTGCCTCGTTCATATCCAGTTCATTTTTAAATGAATTTCGCTTACGCTCATGAATTGACTTGGGAAGATGAGCTATATAAAACAACGGAACATAGCAAGAGAGGGTTGTTCTTTCTTTTTTTCTTATTGTCATTCTCCACTCTTCCTTCTCCTCTCACCCCTCCTCCTTCTTCTTCCTTTTCTTCTTTTTCTTCTTCTTCTTCTTCTTCTTCATCTCCCCCTCCTTCTTGTTCTTGTTTTTCCGCTTCTTCTCCTCCTAATTATTGTTCTTCATCGTCCTACTTTTTCTCTTTCTCTTTCCCTCCTTCTTGTTTTCCGTGTTCTTCCTTCTTCTTCTTCTCCTCCTCCTCCTCCTCCTCCTTCAATGTTCTTCGTCATCCTCTTTTTATTTCCCCCCTCCTTCGATAAGGTCTCGTTTCAAGCTAATTCATGAGACTGACACAAGCTCGTCATTCTTTTATAACTTAGAAAAGTCAAATTCGTCACGAAAAAGAATTTCTC
>BQKZ01013767.1:0-12141 GCA_036244855.1 Temnopleurus reevesii | reverse complement strand
CCTTCATTGACTTGGCTGGCCACGAGAAGTACCTCAAGACAACCGTTTTTGGAATGACCGGTCATGCACCTGACTTTGGTATGCTCATGGTGAGTTGAAGAAATACAGTCAAACCTGTCGTAATGACCATGTGTCTAGAATGAACACCTGTCTATAGTGGCCATCTAAATTGGTTCCCTCCAGATGAAAATGTGTGTCATTGAACCTGTCTGTAAGAGTCATCTGTCTCCAGTGGCCATTTATTCATTTTTCTTCTTGAGTGGGCACTGTAGGTTTCACTAATATATTTTACAGTTGTGACACTAATGCCTCTTACATGCCAGTGATACAATCTGAAACAACTTGCCATTGTAGAAAGTTAATGTGATATATGTAGGATACATTTCTTGCTGACATTGTGACAAAGTGTCATTTTCTTTTCTCTGCTTGTTGCTCATTCTCATTTAAAAAAATGAAAGTTTTTGAATATTTTGGGACAAGACTCACTATCTACATACGTCTCACTTGCTCTTCCAATCCAGATAATATAGACTAAGATTGATAGATGTCGTAGAAAGGGGAAAATCAAATCAAACAAATGGAAAATAGAATTTTAATATCCACAGTTTATATTTGATCGTTGTAATGACCAAGATTACACTGTGTTCCTTATTCCTTGAATCCCCTAGAGGCAAATTTTAATAAAAATTGATATGTGTCCACCAAATGTTCTCCAAGACTGCCTGAATTACAATAGTTAATGTATGGATTCAAATTAATCTATTTTGACAGGTTGGAAGTAATGCTGGAGTGATAGGTATGACCAAAGAGCATCTAGGTCTAGCCCTGGCTCTCAGCGTACCAGTCTTTGTCGTGGTCACCAAGATTGATATGTGTCCGCCAAATGTTCTCCAAGACACCCTTTAAACGCAATAGTTCTTATCTGGATTAACATTTATCTATTTTTTGCTATTTTTGACAGGTTGGAAGTAATGCTGGAGTGATAGGTATGACCAAAGAGCATCTCGGTCTAGCGCTGGCTCTGAGTGTGCCAGTCTTTGTGGTGGTTACCAAGATTGATATGTGTCCACCAAACGTTCTCCAAGACACGCTGAAGCTTCTGCAGAGAATACTTAAGTCTCCTGGATGCAGAAAGATACCTGTGTTGGTCAATAGCAAGGAGGATGTGGTCATGACGGCAACTAACTTCAGCTCAGAAAGGTATGTAGATAGTAACTGCTGATATTTTGTTTGACTTTGATCTAAATAGGTTTTCTCGATTTATTGTCAGAGTTTCCTATTCATTCTTCCTTCAGTTATCTTTTATTATTTGGTCCCCAAAAAGTTTCTTACACTTGTACCAACATGGATATTGTAATGAAAGAGACAGGCGGTGTTAGTTGGAATTAACATTATGGTGTTAGATTCTTTACTGAACAAACATTGGAAATGAGGCAAAATAAAGTTCTCTTACAGAACAAATTTTAAGAGTTAAAATGAAATAGGCATACAGTTTAGATACTGTTTTACTGATAAATAACAGAAAAATGTGAGTTGAATCAATAGAAATTTCCATGGATAATTGGTTATTTTATTCATCAATTTTTTCAATCATTGTATTTTCAGAGCCTGTCCTATCTTTCAAGTGTCCAATGTAACATTGATTTAAATTTTCTATTGATATTTTGGTTATCGCATTCATGTTTTTTGTCACTAATTGTACATAAGATTTTGTCCAATCTTCCAATTTCCCTAACGTAACATTGAGTCCATAAAATTTCTTTAGATATTTTGGTCATTGTTTTCATCCATTTTGTTGGTTATTGTATTTCAGAGTCTGTCCAATCTTCCAAGTCTCCAACGTAACCGGTGAGAACCTCAATCTCCTGAAGATGTTCTTGAACCTTCTCACGACAAGAACAATGTTTGATGAGACAGAGCCAGCTGAGTTCCAGATAGATGAGACCTATTCTGTACCGGTAAGCAAAGCACAAGCTCTTTTCAGTATGTACATTTAGAAGCCAGTAATTGAGGTAGCATAACATAACATAGACTATGTAAATCTTAGATTTCAAAATCAATGTTTAGTGCTTCAAAAATAACTTAGGGGTGAAATATTGCCTCCATGGACACAGTCTATTGAAACTATGGGGGTGTAGCAATTGATCGCAAGTTGCAGTTGATCATAACGTGCCAATCAAAATAATTGTTTCATGCATGTCTTGTTAAATGCCCATCGAGTGTGTGAATGAAAATGCGTGTTACAATTTGCAAAGTTGCATTTGGTTATGAACCACATCCCCTTAGATTCTTCAATTTTACATATATCTTGATAGTGCATCAGAATCATTCTATATTTTTCCATCCGAGTGTAATCAGAAACACTGTAGGGTAGACAGTTTGATTTGAGAAGTTCTAGAACTGCACAGCCACAATGTTGCATGATCTCTCAAATGCTCTTTCCACTGTCTGGTATTTATTTACAGGGTGTTGGAACAGTAGTTTCTGGAACAACATTAAAGGGAACTGTGAGAATAAATGACATCCTGGCTCTGGGCCCAGACTCTCAAGGTCACTTCCAACAGGTCATCATCAAGAGTATCCACAGAAAGCGTATGCCAGTCAGGATGGTTCGAGGTGGACAGACCGCTTCCTTCGCTCTCAAGAAGGTAATTTAATGGTGGTGGTGGTGCTGCTAGTTGTGGTGGTGGTAAGGGTGGTGGTGATGGTGATGATGGTGATGGTGGTGGCGGTGATGATGGGGTGGTGGTGGTGGTGATGGTGATGGTGGTGATGGTGGTGGTGGTGGTGGTGGTGGTGGTGGTGATGATGATGATGGTGGTGGTGGTGGTGGTGGTGGTGGTGGTGGTGGTGGCGATGGTGATGGTGGCGATGGTGATGGTGGCGATGGTGATGGTGGCCATGATGATGATGATGGTTGTGGTGGTGGTGGTGGTGGAAATGAGGGTGATGGTGATAGTGACAATGGTGGTGGTGACAGTGACGAAAAAAACCAAAACAAATAGATGATATCACCATTTTTAGTAAAAATGGATAACAAAATGACAGTGTTGCATTACATTATTTTACAGTATAAATGATTAGTAACCTCCAGTTATTACCAAAATTCCATCTGTTTTTTTTTTCTTTTCTTGTTTGTAGCAAATTAAACGTTCTCAAGTTAGGAAAGGCATGGTGATGGTCTCTCCTGACATAAATCCTGTTGCATGCTGGGAGTTTGAAGGTGAAATCCTCGTTCTCCATCACCCTACGACGATAAGCACTCGCTACCAAGCTATGGGTAAGACTTTCTTATTATGAATTTGTGGTCTGGTTATGAAAGAAAGAAAATTGTTTATGGTCCTCTGAAATGCTTGTGGTTTTGTGATTTTTTTGATGCATTATATAGCAAAATCTTATTGCGATTCCACTTCCTTTTTCAATTTTGACAAACGTAAAATAAACCCAATACTTATTTTACACCTGTGCGGATGGCATATTCCTTAAGAGTTAAAAATACAATGGATGAATTCACAAAACAATGGATGAATTTACAAAGAATCTAAATTAAAAAAAATATTAAAATGTGATTCTTCAAAATTCCAGAAATAAATACAGGTATTTAACTTTTCATTTGCTGCCAAATCTTTGATTAATATGATAATATTCTGAAAACATGCATGGTACTTCACATGATTTTTCTTCTAGTTTTCTTCTAAATTAAAATCAGTGTTCTGGAATATTATTTTATCGTTATTATTAATATCATTATTATTAATATTGTAATTTGCACACCAACTCTGGCGTTATTGAAAAAAAAATCGAAAGTTTGATCTTAATTGTCAAAAATTGTTTTATTTCATCAGTCCATGTAGGGAGCACCCATCAGACTGCCTCCATTATATCCATGAGTGTGGATCACTTACGAACTGTAGAAAAGGCTTATTTCCAATTTCGTCATAACCCTGCTCCACCTCTTGAAACATGGAATTAGTCAAACAATTTGCAAAATTTGGCGAGACGCTGATTCTTATGGATAATTAAGTCCAGCCTCGTTATAAAGAGCACTGGTATAATGAGTTCTCGTTATAACAAGGTAGTTTTCTCGGTCTTATCTCTTTGTATTTTGGCCCTGATGTAATAAGGTTTCGATATAAAGAGATAATTTCTCTGGTCCCAAGGGCCTCATTAAAACGAGATTTGACTGTATTTTTTGTTTCTCTCTTTGTTCAGTCCATGTAGGGAGCACCCGTCAAACGGCGTCCATCATATCCATGAGTGTGGATCATTTACGAACCGGTGACAAGGCCCAGGTCCGCTTCAGATTCATCAAGAATCCCGAGTATCTCAAGACTGATTGCAGAATGGTCTTCAGGTAATTGTTGATATTACTCATTTACGGAGATGTCTTGGTGTAGTGGTTCTGACTGTCAACTTTCAACAAGAGGGTCTTGGGTTTGAATCAAAACCATGGAATTAAAGGGGTACTATTATGAAAATACAAGTTGATCTGTATTGATGTATTATACCATTATCAATACCCTTTTTACTGAAAGAGAGTCCAAATGTGTTTCATATATTTTATAATATTTTTTCTTCATTTTTATGTTGGCTTAGTTGGGAACGCCCCNTTTTCGGAGGGGTATTTGATAATCCGCTTCATCTAGTTTATTTCAATATTCTGACATTTATTGCTTTGATATTTCTAGATTCTATTTTATTTTCCCTCTTGTTTTAATAGTTTGTTTGGAATGTTGAAAAGATCAGATTAAATGATTGCTTCATTTGGAAAAAAAGTCCTGCCTTCTTTTTCTGCAATCATCTATCTAAATTCCTCTTACAGTAGTAGCAATTTCAAAGTATTAATCATTGAAACTATATGGATAAGACAGAATTCAGTCTAATAATTTATACTCTTAGTGAATTTAAGAGAATTGGATAGGAATTTCAGATTGAAACTAATTGAATTATGTAATTACACTGTCAGAATTGGTAATAAATTCTGTGTTTAAAGTCACAAAGCTAGGCCAGTAATTTTCACAAATGATTGGTATAATCCACTGATTGAAATTTAGTTTTTTAGACTCTCATAAAATGGCCATACTAGTTGTACATTACAGAGCAAAATTCTGTAGTTTCATGTACCCGTTATCACTATAAAGCTGAGATTGATGTCTGCACAGTGGGATGGTTGGGCCTTATCCATCATTCTTGACATTTATAGTGATAGCAAGTAACCAAATTTTCTGACCTGCTCTGTAATGCTGTGTGTGCTGTAGGAAACATGAATATTTTGGTACCCCTTTGTGAGGTCCAGAAAGCTTTTTCAGTGACATTATTTATCCCCTGTGATGGAGGACAAACAATCAGCCCATGTGCACGCACTGTGAGCAGAAGGGATGAAAGGGCTGGACAAAGTAAGCAACTCACATTCACACCTTCACAATAACTCTAGAAAATAAAACTGAAAAACAACTTTCGAGTAATCTTATTCTACAAGAAATGTATATAGAACACATATTTTGCCTGTTTACTTACTGAACAGGTAATTATCATTCTTTTGTTCATATAAGCTTTTTTTGATGGCTTCAATGAGAGTTGTTTACCTTGTCCAATTTCTTTGTCCATTCTGCTCATAATGATGAGCCTATGCCAATCCAATATGGTCTCATGCATGTGTACCAACCTATAAGCTGGATAACAGTGACATAACTACATTACCATACAATTTGTGAGATTCAGGCTTTGTGAAATAGACTTTGAATGAAAGAAAGCAAAAAGAATTTGGGAGGATTATGTACAGTTATGGCTGACAAAGCAGTTGAGTTCATGCCAAATAAATTAAAAAGTGTTGAACATATTTTTGGCTGTGAGTGATTTATTGTACCTCTGTTACAGTGATTGATGTTTTTGTCTATATTTATGAGTGTGTATGCATGAGAGAGTGAGAGATGAATGGCCAATTCCCAACATTGGTCAACCTTGTTGTTCATCCGCCCTCGCATTTTACTTTTCCTTATTTTTCTTTAGTTTGTGAACTAACTTAGTCATAAACAGCAGTACATCTAGTTTACAAATCAGATACAAAGGCACGAAAGTCCCCATAAAGGTCTTGTACGTAGAGGTCCGACACAGAGTTGCCAACCGTTCTGCAATATGCACAAGGTCTAATAATAATAATAATAATAATAATGAACGATTTTTATATAGCGCTTATCACTCGCACAGGGAAAGTCCCTAAGCGCTTAGAAAGAAGGATAAATAGAGATATAGAAATACTAATATTTTCGCCCTATACATGGATGATAGGTAATAAGAATAAGGAAAATGGTAGTTATTTTGGTAACATCAAACAGGATTGTTGCAACAAATTCAAAAAGAATAATAGCAGGTTTAAACTATTCATAACAATTGAAGGCTTTCATCACACATGAATGACTATGATCATGTTTATTGTTATCACTTTTTCTCACTCTTCCCAGCTGCCGTATTATTCACATTTCAATTTCAAACTTGTGCTTTTTATGAACGATTGGCATCTCTACGGATGTACCGTTACATGATGGAATTGCCAAAGTAAAAATTAAAAGAAAGAAATGTTGGTCGAATAGGGACAGAGAGATGGATAATATTGGAAGAAAGAGAGAGAGAGAGAGAGGGATGGAGAAAAGGAAATAGAGGGATAGGCAAAAGGTGTAGGAAGAAGACAATATGTGAGATAAGGCCAAGTAAAAATAAATCCTAATTTCTCGTCCGGATTTTTCGAAAATGAGGAGGAGGGGGTACTTTGTTATTTGATATTCTTTCTATCTTTACAGCGACTTCTTGATTCATAAAATTCCATGAGTCAATGCCCAAATTAGGCTAAATTTACAATGTTTGATAATAATCATGCCCTATAGATTCTAGATTATTGTCATATTAATTGAGAAACATTTCCAACAGCTCTGTTGGTTTTGGTCTTTTGTATCAATCAGTGCATGCATGGTTGATGACAATTTATTCAATTTATATCGTACTCGTACAATTGTGGCTACAGTCTACAAATTAAGAAGCTTCTGTTATTCCAAACTAAAGCTTCTGATATATTCCAAATTAAAGTTTCAAGCAAATACACCAAGGTAAAATGCATTTTTACCCATTTTTTAAATTAATTTTTTTGACTTTTTTGAACAAATATAAAAAAAAAGGATGAGGGCGGGGACGATAAACTATAATTTTTTTTTACTTGGCCTAAAGTGAGTAAGAAAAAATGAAAGATACTGAGATTAGATTGTAGAGAAAGTAATCACTGCGAGCAGAAGCGGCAAAGGAAATGAACAGAGCTCTATATAAATGTATTGAATCTACAGTGGAAACTCAGTATAACGAGGTGCTTAGGACCATCAACAGTACCTTGTTATAGCAGTAATCTCTTTATAGCAGTGTTAAAAGCAATAAGTTAATAAAAGTTGGGACCAGATTGTTTTACCTCTTTATATCAGATATTTTGTTATATCAGATCTTGTTATAGTGAGTTTCCACTGTAGTGAGAAGACTTGAATGGGAGTTTCCTTTCTTTTTTTCTTTTTTTTACTTATTTTGTCCGATTCTTTTGTCCTATTTGCCAACAGTGAATGGGAGAGAAAACAAAAAGGAACTTTGAATAAGAAATAAATTCCATTATTTACAGCAATAAATCAATGTATCTACCTATTATGCTAGTTCCCCAGAACTACGCTGTCATCGAGAAGGGAAAAATATAGGTAGATACATAGATTTATATAGTAAATGATAAAATTAGTTTTAATTTTCATGTTTATGACTGAAAGTTGTGTTACAAAACATACTCAGACTCAATTGACTACAAATTGACAAGTTTATATCTACGTGAATACGAAATATATTTATTAAAATAATATAAACAAATTACTGAAATCAGTCCTTCAGCAAAGCAACTTTTGATAAATTTATACAATATTACAATTATCTACAATAAGAATGTCATTTAATAACATTTTCCATAGATAATAATAATAACTAGACATTTAATTCGTCATGTAGACAAATTAGGTGATCTGTCCTTAATGTTAGTGTTTATAATGATAGCTATGATGAAGAAAAAAAAATAGAGATGAAAAAAAAAATATGTCACAGCTGGTACTCGAACTCACGACCTTCATATTAAGAAAACTACGATTTTCCTCATTGATTAATACACGCAGGAGTTTCTCTATAGGATATTACACGCAGATCAGGACTGGGATTCTCGTGACATACGTTGTACAGAAAATTTCGATATGATCCCGACATCTGGTTGAAAAATAAATGGCACACTTACGATAGGAAATATTCTCAGCTACAACATACTAAAAGCTGGGCGAAAATCGACCAAGAATAAAGGAGCTGCTGCTCTTAAAGGGAAAGAAGGTAGAATCCGGATATTACCAAGATTCGTTTCTCATAGACTTTGTGTGTAAACCAGCGGAAATTGACATGCCTACAGTGTATATATATTGTACAAATACACCATGTTGCCGTTGCCGAAATGAATGATAGTTACTTTATGTTTTGTGCACAATTGCCTCAGCTATAACATATCGAAAACTGGAGGCAAAATAATCAATATTGACGGAGTTATTGACTAATTTGCATAAAAAGTATGACGTGATTTTGAAAAAAAACGAAATTTTGAGTTTAGGCGCCAATTTGATGACGTAATAACTTTTTTGAAAGGTAAATGTCACATTAAATCATATCTACAACTCATACTAAGCAGGTTCATGAAAAGAAAATTAGGGGTTAATGGAATATTTTTAGAGCTACCTGTACAATGATTTTAGTATAGTCATGTTTTTGCCCATATTTGGCCTATGTAGAAGGAATGCGCGAGCGCGCGGAAAACTTTGTCGGGCTGTAATTTCCTTAATAATGGTCATAGAAAGTTGAAAAAGGTATCAACTTAAAGAAAATTTTATGCTCTATCAGAATATACCAATAAATTTGGCTATTTGAAGCACTATCATGGTAAAACGCGCGATGACGCGTGCGTACCCGTGCACGCGCACAAATTTTTGAAATGCTAGAAATTACCTGAAACGTATGGATATTTGATACTAGGTCATTTAGAGCATTTTTAAATTTTAACGCGCGCGTAATAACGTTTATATGACCTTTGACGGTGGTGCTAGTTAGAATGTTACAAGAATTTTATGTCATGTAAATTTAGTTGATTCGTTATTATTATTAAAGAAGATATTGTTAATAACGTAAATTTACAAAATGGCGTCTAGATGACGTCATCATTAGCCAATGGAGTACAAAAATAGAGACTCGGGTCTACTTGATAGACCTGATAGATAACTTATATGACAACTGTTATGGATGCGTCGACTTTGAGAAATCGTTGACCAAACAATTTGTAATAAAAAAAAAAAAATAAAAAATAAGAAGAAAATTTGTACAAACATAATAGGTGATCTGTCGATTTGCGACAGATCACCTAATAATGATGGCTACTTGTATAGCGCACAGGTCCACCTTATCGGTGCTCATGGCGCTGAAAGCTTTACACTCACTTTTACCCGGCTCTAGCTGGCAGCCATTACGGCGCTCCACATTGCAAGGAATTTGCCATCTTGGCAAACCATAAAGGAATGTTCAGAAGGTATACAATTAAACTTATAAGAATAGCCAAATAGGACAAACAGCTTGATTTGAGATTTTTCAAAAACTGCACTAACACAACATTCATATATCTTAACCCATTGACTACTGAATTATGTAATTCACATAGGGGGTGTTGCTCAAAATCAACTGCAGATCAACTGCAACTTTACAAATTGTAACATGCATTTCCATTCGTGCGCGATATGCACATGTAACAAGACGCGCATGAAACAATGATTTTGATTGGAGCATTCCGATCAACTGCAACTTGCGATCAATTGAAACTTTTGAGCAACACCCCCATAGACTTTGTGCAGGGATTACCAGGTTCCAGTTGACAATGGGGTCATAGGCAGGGCTGAGTCCAAAGTGTGCCAAAATTCATATTGGGGAAAACTCATATGTGTTTCATATTTCTCATATTACAATGGAAGCAATACAGTGAGAGATATCTTAAAAACGATATATTGAAATCAGGATAGTGAGAGTTGTACATGAAATTTGAAATGTTATGTGTCTCATTAGAGGCCGTACACGTATATACCACAAGGCACCTAGCATGTTACTTACCAGCAAGAATGTATAAATTTATAGCTTATTGATATGAATTCATAATGAGAGGATTGATTTTAGTGATTCAACTTTCACAGTGATAGCACAATCGACGGCAGAGAACTGCACTTCATCAGGTTGACATCACTTTTCTCCCTAGAGGAGATGTCTACTGTTTAGAAACTTTCTGTGAAGTCGACTTCGACCTCGTTGAAGCACAAGTCACGAAGCGAAAAGAAGCCCGCACCCTAAATAGTTAGCGGACAGCCTCAGGCTAGTTCACCGGCGGCCAACAGACGAGCTCGGCTCGATTCGCCCGCAATCTGTTCGGGGTCCCTGGCAGCTGGCTTGGTGTCACACCCGTCTACACCGGAGCTGGTACAGCCCAGCCCAGATTACCAAAGTGTAGACTCAAAACAGCTGAAAAGCGCTTTTCAGTAGCTGCTCCAAAACTCTGGAACAGTATTCCTCTTGCAATACGGGAAATCTCAATTTCCGGTATGTTTAAAAAACATCTTAAGACTTACCTTTTCCCACAGTAATAAAACTGTTTTCATCTTTTGTTCTCTTAAATTGTAAAGCGCTATGATACTCTCTGTTTTTAGCGCTTTATAAATAATCAATATTATTATTATTATTACGAAGCTAGAATGAACAAACTTGAGTCGATGCTAGAGAAAGTTGTTTGTTCGATTGACAACCCACAACCACATAGGATATCTCACAGCTTCCATGATCAAGATGATCTTGATAATCTGTGCTCATTTGCCGAGTCTGAGCTCGATTATGATGAACGAAGGAGCGAGTTTCGCCCGCACGGCAGCGGAGGTATCGACCCCGTTATTGAACTTGGGGACACAAGCAGTGTGCATAACTTTATATCGAGTCATGTGGATGACAACACTTAACGCACATACGCCAAGGCTGATCGGCCTGACGTCCGAGACGGGAGAAAATCATCTTTCAAAATTCCCAAATTAGCTCAGTGCTATGCCGCACCGTTGGCGGTTGTTACTTTGGATATCAACTACAAAGTGGGAGCAGATCTCAAGAGAAAGGCTGACAATCGGGTGGCGTATGACCTGCATCTGACTAAGGTTGACCAAAAAGTTAATCAATGCACTGATGGAGACGAAATCATCTATGGAAGTTCTGTTTGTGAAGCAACAGCAAATCAATTTGACAACACTAGAGTAACCATCATAGATGCAGAATGCTACATGTTTGTTCCACATGTACATGTACATGACACTAGTGTCTTAGAAGCTGATATAAAACTGGCACATGATATAGAAAAATACCAGTTCCATTTTCAAAAAGATACAGGAAACAGTCAAGTTATTTCAAGAAGAGAATATATCTCATTGACAAACCTGGCAAGCTGAAACCCATGGATGTGACTTTGGATATTAACTACAAAGTAGAAGCAGATCTCAAGAGTTGCACTTTGAACTGTAAGACAAGGAAAGGGATGAATTTTGGTTGTGGACTGAATAATAAATTGTGGATAAGTCAACTAAATTCAAGAAATTAAAGGACACTGAAAATTAATCACTTGTCATTGGCCTGAACTGCTACCACAATGTGACATCATGAAGATTCAAACTGAAATATTATTTCTGTTGCAAAATCACTATAATTTCTTGCTTACTTTGCGAAAATGCTATTGAAATGGAAAAGAAATCAACTCAAATCAAATTATTAAACGTTGAAATCTTCTTTCAGCCAGCTCCATTGAGTAAATGCAATTGGAGATTATGTGTGTGTGTTTCGATAGGGACAACAGCGAATTAGCGCCATCTCCGGAAAGGTCGTAGCGATGCCAGGTGCAAAACTTAGAGGGCAAACTAATCATAATGTCATAAGGGTAAAGAAAGGAAATGTTACCATCCAATTATTCTAGCATGTTTATCTATAAAAAAAAACAATGGATGAAATAAAAGGAAATATTTTTGCTGTCTA
>BQKZ01013764.1:0-11006 GCA_036244855.1 Temnopleurus reevesii | reverse complement strand
TGGAACAATGAATTTTGATCAAGATTTGGCTACTATTGGCACAGTAATGATGTTGTGCAAAGGTAAAATTTTCAATGATTTTAATTAGAATTCCTGAGCTTCTTGAATCGCCCAAGGTTTGGGTGGTCTTGGAGCGATTGAGTCAGAAAAAAAATGATAATACTTTCCACATTTCTCACTATTGCATCAAAATTCAACTAATCAAGTTTCTGATTTTAAGTCATAAAGTAGAAAACTTTCTTAATCGATCAAATATCCGTGCAAATCTGAATTATAGTGCAAAGTATAATCTGTTAGGCAACAATGAATAATATTAAGCTTGCATTTATGCCAATATAATATAAGCTTTGATGTTAATATCATTAGTACTTCAATGCATATAGTTGAGCACTTTCATTTCCATCTAAGCTTGTAATTTATGTTTTTAATCTACAGAAATTCTTGCATACGATGCATGATTTGCCGAGAGCTCCCCTTCCCATCATCTAATAGATTAATGAACAAACCTTTAATTGGATGGCAGTAATGGAAAAAATTAACATTCTTTACTGTACAATGATTGCTTAAAAAGGTACATGTACACTAGTATGGGATCTACTTTAAGGTCTAACGGATCTACCATACAATGGTCTAAATGCCCTCTAATGGATTAAACAAGTTGGCATGATGTTCTCCACAATGAAATGAACCACAATATGGGCAATTCAACTACAAAGTATCATGTTTGTATAAAGTGCATACCCTGAGAACCATTTAATAAAATGTAGTGAAATATAGATGTATTTACCTAACAGATGGAGAGTAATAATTTCATTGAATGCTTGTAAAATATGCAAATGGTTGGCACAATTAGCATGACCATTTCTTTTTCAATTGCAAATATATATACTTCTGATTTCAAACAATATATTTGATATATATGATTGAAAGCAGAATAAAGGCAGGATTGATGAAAAGGTGATTAAATTCTTTCTTTGATCCTCCATGAATACTGATACCTAATATATCCAAGGAATTAAAAAGGATTAATGTCTATTCGAACACAACATTCCCAATTATAACATAATTAACATTAGGAACACCAACAATTCCTTTCATGACTAAACATCCCTGCATGGAGCCTAAAAATAATTGGCAATCAAAGATTCAAGCAAGACTTTTGCTAATTATAAAATTATGCGATGTTCTGGTGCAAATATTTCTCTTTTGCAATAATGTATTTGTGCAAAATGCACCAAAAACAAGTTGTTGTATTCATGACTGCTGATGAGACAGTGAGAGAATTTGTTTTAAGGCAATACTGTATATGCATACTATTTTTTTTTAATGTAATCTCAAGCGGAGAAATGCAGTTGTGTTTCTTTTTTCCTTTCTTTTTTAAGAGTTACAATGAATATACAGTGAATGTACATTAAAATATGTATGATACAGCTTGATAGAATGGTGTGTGGTTTTATGTACCAAATAAACCCATGGACATGAACATCATAAAGATTGAATACACAACTACAGCATAGGTACCGTTTATTCATTTTGGCAAAAATGCAGAAGAGTCCATCAGCAAATTTATGTGTGGTTATTGCTTGATAGGACTTTTTCATAAATGCTTAAAGTCAGTCCGTCATGATCGACAGGACTTCTGGTTGCAAGCGCTCACGGACGGCGTGTTGTGTATTGGCAACAACGATATTTGAACATTTCCTTGCTTACGCACCTTGCCAAGCTCAGACACTCAGAAAACTTCGTACAAATTTCCAATCCATGATTCCTCCCCTCTTCAGCTTCGGTTTTTCTAATAATGTACGAAACGCATACGTATGCGATTGCCGAGATGCGAGCTCGCGAAAAATATCTTGCTCGCTCGCTATGGCAGGCTAAAAATGCCATGAACTTTCTGTTCGCCAATATTCGTAATCAAAATGGCAGCGGCCAGTTAGCTACGCCCTAAACGTTATGTCGCCCCGCCTTTAATAGTATGCTTCTTACAACTCAATGGAACATGCTTTCAAGATCCACAAAATTTGGAACCTGACACATATTGCTGAATTTCCAGGGAATATTAGTACTAAATATTATGCAAATTGCATTGTTTCAATATTTTTACATTATGCATGCACTCGAGTTCTACATAGCTTCATCTTCCCAGAAAACAGTCAAATTTCACAAGATGCAAGGAGATTATGCAGCAAACATTCCATTCATACAATGCTATTTGATCTGGAAAATTTCACCAAATATAAAAGACTTTACAAGCAATTTGAAGATTCCCATCTGAAAGTAAACTCATTTCTTAATCTTAATCTAAAAGAGTTGTTGCAAACCACGCACTTTTGGTAGTGATATTCCTCAAAATTATGATTGATTGGTGAGGTTATCATATAAATAGCTTGTAAAGTTGTGTATTCAATGATAGAAACGCATGGTGAAAAGATGTCCCAGGTCTTAACATATGAACAGAGTGTAAGATGATGCAAGAAAGGAGACAGCACTACCCCCAAAGCATTTCTAGAGAAGAGAGAGAGGAGGAGGTGAGGAGGGAAAGGGATGCGGTACATACGCCTCTGATGTCGTGATGGATTCGTTCAATGCAGTCAACTTGCTGGATGTATTCACATAGCTAGAGTGTAAAGGTCGAGGTTAGCCAAGTTAGCACACCTGTACTTATCAATGCACACAATAACTAAGAGGAAATTGCTGTCCAAAGTCAAAGATTTCAATGAACTTTTGTTTCCTGAACTTTTGAGATCGTTTGACTTCAGGAGAGTTCATGGTTTATTCCGGTATCATACACTGTAGGACAACATTTCATTGTGACATGTTTTTAAACATGTAGACCAAGTCCATAAATATCCAACATAAAACAATCCAAACAAATATGGCCATGTACTTGCTGCCACTTTCAAAAAAAATCTTTTAAAAACCAAATGAAGAAATCTAAAGATTCGCCTGTCCTAGTTTGTAATGATTAAATAGCATATAAAAATGTGCAGTAATATTTCGATAAATTGAGCTACATGTATATAATTATAAAGAGAAAAGGGTCAGAGAAAAGATTAAGAAAATAAATTTAATAGATAAACAGATTAGGATTTAGGAGGTACAAATGCTATTAAACTGCATAACAAAAAAGCACGGCACTTATAGAAGTGATGTTGTACATACGCGCTGGATTGTTTGAAGTTTGACCATCCACTGTTGACATTACTCTTTAGTACTGCTACCGGTGTAATACCCAGTTTTCTTCTGATCTCCTTGGCTCTCACTTCCTTTGCTCTCAGTGTCTGTCTCAATGCCTCAATGTCCAACTCAACCTGGGAAGGAAATGAAGAATTGGGTTATCATGTTTGAGTAAGTACTACAGGTGTATAGATAGTACTTTGGAATATGAACGAATATTATAAATATATTAAAAAAAAACTAAACATGAATAGAAATATCTGGGCAAATGAAAAAATGGATAAAAAAAGGTTGTTAAAATCTGTTGATATATCACATTTGTTTTTATTATTCTCTTAATACTTGCCTCAAAGTTTGGAAACTGCCAGTTACCTTTGTTTTAAAATAATTCTTGCCTTATCCCAACATGAATATTACACTGATTGACATTGCATTTCCAAGATACTGTGAAAAAAATTCACAGGCTTACTTAGGTAGGAATCAAACCCATGATCCCCTGATGATTAGACTTGCCAATAGACCACCAAAAGCCAATGGCTGTGGCAGGCTTAGTAGTTCAGTGCAAATTAAAGCTGTTGCATACAAAAATAAGCCTACTAATGACACCCCCACAACAAATTGTGATCAATTCAACCATTTCTGTCACTGTAATTCAGAATTTAAGTGCATTATTGTCTGAAAGTGGATCACTGTTTCATTGATTTTAATCATTTTCACAATAACTATAAAATATCATATGAATAAAATATGAGATTCCTCTTAGCATTTCATTTGTTTTCCCTTTACTCTTTGAGCATTGGTTTTTCCCGATAAAGCCCATATAATCCTTCCATGCAGATTATCCCGTGGATTCATAGAGCCAGACAGGCACCATGGAAATATTTATAGTTATTTTACTACTGTAGAAGCTCGTAAGGACATTTTGTGGAGTCCTTATTGATAATAAAATACTAGATTCGTTTAAAGCTCTTCATTCTTTGACTGCCATGGTCGATGTCCAAAAGGATTAATTGCAACACATACATGTAGTTTTCACTATGTCTACAATGTACATGGATGTCTGGGTATCTATGTTTACCTCTGCTAATTCTGTTTTAAGCCTTTCCCTCTCGGCATCATCTATGTTTAGGTTCTCATTGGTAGGGCTAGCAAGCTCACTCGGGGTGCTCGCTGGTGACTGCTCAAACAGAGGAGTGGAGTCGCCACGCCCTCCTGCTGGGTCATCAGAAACTATACAAAAACAAAAACAAAATTAACTCATAATTTGGAGATGGAATGAATTCATCACACAAAAATGAATTTGTTTTGCAACTGTTAAAAACAACTGAGTGGGGCAATTCCATAGCTTTTCATGCTGCTGACTATAAACAGTGGTTGGTTATACAGATATTTAAGATCCATTATTTCTATTTTGAATTTTACTGAATATCAATTCGTAAACAGTTGTCAAGAGATGCAATTTTTTTTTAGTTAAATGAACATACATGTACATGTAACAATTTGTGGAGTTGCCTAGTGCATATTTGTAACCCCATCATAAACAGTGGATAGAATGGAGGACATATGATGGAAAGAGACATTTGTGATGAGTACATCTACAAAACGCAAAAATGACCAAGTACTGTAAATTTATCAAACATTTTATGTCCCCTCGACTAGGCCATACTGCAAATTTGGCTTCCCTTGGAAGGCTTGAAAAAAAACTTTCGTTCAAAAAACCAATACACCAGAAATTGTATACTGGTGACAAAATGGCAAGTTTTAGGGTTATCTAGTGATATAATGCATGGAGTTATTATAATGGTATTAAAAAGTGACAGGCCTACACATGAATTACTGTAGTGCAAAGAAAGCATCTTGAAATAAAAACCAAGAAAAAAAATCTTTCTTCTACACTTAACTTGATAGCTACATGTAAATGCAAGCAGAGCTGATCTATTCATGTGAAAATATCTCAACAGTACAATACATTAGCCTCCATTATTTGTCATGCGCAAATTAGACTTCCCACATGACTTATCATCAATTTGAAATATAATCAGGTAACCAGCACAATTTGGAAGTGTAATGCATTATTATTTAAACCTCGAATAACAGCAGAAAAAATAAGAAAGCATGAGCACACTGTACTAATGTAGTACTGTACATTACACTTTGCCACTTCATATCGAGCGTTATCTCATTATGAAGTCAGATTTACAATGCAAGTATCTTTGCAACCCGTTATCACTATAAAAGCTCAGAAAATGCTCCAGTGATTCTACTATAAAGTTTTGTAACGATATATAGAAATAAAGAATTGTCCCTTTTACTCTACTTATTGGCCTACTGCTTTAATTATTTCATTTTTTTTTAAATCGTTGACGTTTGCATTACATTTTATAGACGGGTTAATGTGTACGCACGAAAGTTGTCAAGACTCGAGTCAGAAATATGCCCAAAGCTTGCCTGACATAGCAACAAGTGGATGCAGATTGGCTTCAAAGTATTGTAGTTTAATCATTTCCAATATTAAACAGACCACATACACTGTACATGTTACTATGTTTGTCTGCAAGAAAACATGCATAAATTTGAAGCTAATACACCAGCCTAGAATTTAAACTAAAATCCATCCCAGTATCATACTTACACATATCATTACTATAAAAATTTGACATGGTCAAGACAAGTCTGAGATGATTGGTGCAGGACCAAATGTAAATTACGCTTCAGTCCCAGATGCAATGTTAGTAAATTGTAATAATCCAAACCAAAGTATGCCAATAATCACAATACCAAAAGTATTATGTAGCAGATGGTCAAAGCAATCACTTTCTTGTTAATTCCATCAAATAATCCCAAGGAATAAAAATAAAGCACACACTTCAAAGAGTCCAAAGTGCATCCACATAGTAGGCCTACCAGCTGATGGAATAAAATCTATGTGATTTTATATACCCACTATCATTTCCACTTTAGTCCAGTAATTTGATTTTAGTACTACACACATGAACGTACACTTCCTGGCGGTTTTGCAAGTATTAAAGGCAGGCTATAGTTTCATACAAAGATTATCAATATCCAAACCATTCTCCCAGCAAAATGTGGTTTTGAGTCATAGCCTACGATAAAAAAAGGTCTGACGCCATACATAGGAGCTTTGGCAGACACTTGTCTTCTAGTGGAAGGTTATATAAACAATTCTATTCAAGTTGATATCAAAAGTTTACATGCAATACAGTAGTTTATAAACATAAATTTAGAGCGAAGATATCTCACTATCATAAAAAAAGTAATTTTCATTAATGGACTGCAAATCTTGAATAGGATAATTATATCACAGTGTCAATCCAAATGTATAATATATCAAAATTCTTTAAAAATCTGTCAATTCTTGTGACAAAATTCCAAGAAGGTGACAAATTGTCATTTTTATCAATTAGTATTGGGAGACGTGGATTGTACCAGTGTAGTTTAAGAAATTTATTTTATCATCTCATAGGAAAGACAGGCTATTTATATGTTTCATCGCAATCATGCAGATGAGAAAGACAGTCCGTGTTGCCACTTATATTGTACATGGACATTTCATAAAGCAAAAAAATTCCATTGATTGCTTTATCAAATGTTGCATGAACTGGGTAAAAAGCATTTTATATTGTGTAAATCTAGACAAAAAGTACCCATACATGTGCACATGTTCTAACTATTTCCATTCTACATGTAGTCTACAATGTTTATCCTTGTGAGCAATGCACACTGTACATGTACATGTAGACTTTACAATGAACACAAACAGAAGAACGTACATGTATGCAAAGCTAACTGGTTTTGATCAAAAGAAACATTAAAAGTGTTCGAACTGGTGATAAAATCTGTATTTTTCAGAAGCTGTGAATGTGTGCTTTTTTGATGATCAAAATATATTTATTTGATATCAATTGACAATTCTTCATTTTACATTGTTGTTTTACATTTTACTGAAAAGTTGTATGTTGCAAAGGCAATTCTGTGTTTTCCTCCATTTATTGATCAGTAAAAAAATCCCTATAATTAAAAAACCCACCAATATAATAAGTACTGAAGCAATACCCTCAAATTACACTGTAGATGCGTAATCTTTTTCAAGAATTCATGATTAACAATATGAAAAAAATAGCAGCCACTGGTAGGGACATTTCTCTGCAAGCAATGATTGTCCTTGAATTTGACAGATATTAAAAATGCAGAGCAGGGCTAAAGAATCTCCTGCTCCTAATATTGATTTTTGTCTACTCAGAAGGCTACATAAATATGATACACATATGTACCACACTAAATTGTATAATATGTAGGCTTTATCATAAATTATTTCTGTTAGATTTCCCAATCCCCAAAACATTTGGGAAATAGGGAAAACATTAAAGATACAGTATATTCCAATTGCATTTTTTTTTTAAATATAGAAACATTCAAGCTTATCAATTATCTCCTGAAAGATTATTTGAGATTTGTCTGACATGAGAGCTATACATAAATGTAATAAACTGGATTCCAATTTTTGTGTTTCAACTATAGGCCTACTGTACTATTCAATAGGTTAAAAACTAGGTTTGCTGGACGACAAATTTCAAAAAGCTAACCTGCCTATTGTGTAACCACATCCTACATGTACAGATGGAGCTGTGTCAGCTCGAGGAGAGGGCAACACCTTTACCTCGAGATTATTTTAAACCGCTGACATAGTGAATAGTCGTCAAAACTCAGAGCAACAAATGAAAAGGAAAAAAACATATTAAAAAGTAGCATTGGAAAAAAATATCACTCTATTTTAATACTTGAAGGGATCAGCTGTATTACATGTAGGTGCTGAAGTGTGAAGGACAGACCAGCCCCCTCTATGTACTTTGTTAAAAGAATTGCAACTGCTCTTTAATTAATTCTTATTCTAGATCATTTTGGAACAAATTAATTTAAATGAAAGGGATGACAAATGATTGGAAAACACAATCGCAATGATCTTGAAACAATCTAAAAACCTTGTATGGAAGGAGTTGTTGAATACGACGAGGTATCTGTGGCACTTGTGGCGGTGGATCTTGCATCTTCCTCATGAGGGGACTCAGGACCAGAATCAGCTCCGTCTAGGTCTGGAACTAAGGCTAGATATGTCTGATAGCTGGGAGCATCTTTGAGAGGCGACTTGTAACTGTGATCATCCGTCCCAAACTCATTACCTTCTTCCTGAGAGCAGTATCCATCCTCCTCAGGAGTACGAATGTTCCTCACTGATCCATCCTTCGGCCTCTCCGAGGTCTTTGGTCTGGCAGTCCTTTGGTCTTGTGATGTTGGTGTTAAATCCATGTCTGCATGTAGGAAGCTCCACTCCGCATCACCGTCATCAAAATTGTATAGTCTGTGATCTAAGATCGGGGAACTTGAACTCAAAGTTGGTGGGGAAGTCTGGATGGCAATGTCACAACTTGTTTTGGATGGGGTTACCATTTTGTTGAAAGCTCTCCAAGAGAAGTGTCAGAGGAACATTACCAACACCAAACAATTCAGTTGCCGTCATATACATGTTGAATGAGAGGCCAATGCCTTGTGCTTCAAAACAGTCAATATTTGGTTCGATGACGTTGCAAATGATAATAGATTCTATGGAACCTTGGTCATGAGATGTGAATGGCTAAAACAACACCTGTCTGCAATCATGCAAATAATCAGTCGATATTACAGCTACCAAGTACACCAACATCTCACACGCCCCCTTGCACTCAGTAGGCTTCTAACGCTGATGCAATGTGAAAATATGAAGTCAATATCTGAGTTCACTATCCAAATTCTACAAGGACAATCTTGCAAAAATATCCTTGCTATTATTTCTTTCACTAAATGTGCTGCTCTGTTACAAAGGAACAACAGAGATGAGTCATATGACTAGTGCTTCCATTATTTGACTAACAATGTAGCCTCCATAAATGCTGTATAATTACAAAATGTACCAACACGAGATGAACTAGAATCATGAAAAGTCAAGGTAAAATTTGCTGATTACACCACAACAGAAACAACGGTTGAAAGCAGTCTGGCAATGAGATAATTTAGAAATGGAACAAAAGATGGTATCTGTATTGCACGGCTGGTTGGATCTAATTAGTCTAAATATCCGGATGGAAAAAAATAACGATTTGGAAGTAAATTCCAAAAGACTAGATTGTTGACTTTTTGTGTAAACATGGTGAGACGTGGCATGTCCTAGAACATAATTTGCATAGGGCAAAGTATACCATGAATATTTATAGATTTTGCCTTACTTTGTATAATTGGTTTATCAATTCTACTATCAAATTGAAATTTTATTTGTGTATATTGATAATTTATGATTTCACATTTCGCTGATCAGGTTACTCTGGATAAATTTTCGTGAATAAATAAATAAATAGATAAATGAATAGAAAAGGTCCCACTTGAAACTTGATAAAACAATCAATTGTCATCTTTCAAAAAAATAATTAAAACAAAAATCAGGGTTATCTTTGCGCAATCAATGATAGGGGCCACAGAAATTTCAGCTCAATACAGGTGTAGCCTCGTGATAGACAAGCAAATTATATTTTTATACATATATTTTTTGAATACTTTCTACAAGAAATATCTGTAAGCAAAAAAATCTTCAAATTTATGATTGATGCAACTGTGTGATCATTAGCAAATCAAATGAATTTAAATGAATTATCTAAATCAGATAAATTTTTGTTCTAGTCAATGCAGGAAATGGATGATGCCATGAGAGAATCTATATTATTAGTACTATTTGATTTGAATTGACTATTACCTCCATGAAGCAGAAGAATTAAAGAAAATAGGAAAATTGTTGGCCTTGCAAAGGAGCCCAGCGACCAAGACATCTGGAGGGTAGGTTTGTGTGAAGGGGGAGGGGGTTGTCACATTCCACACTTTCTGACAGTACCGTTTGTAAAAACAAAATTTGGGGGAATTCAAGTAAACTACTGTTTTATTCTTGCATTCTAAAATGCTAATGGAATCGGAAGTTGAGGTTAGCATGCTAAAACATCTACATGTATAAGCACAGTGGTCTTAAATGGAAAACACCCTTTCGTTAAATGTCAAAATCAGCAGAGCTGCTCTCCAGTGTTAGATGAAGAATCTTCTCAACTTTTAAATTTGCTCTGAAATGGGCACATTGTATGTAAAGAACCTATTCACCTATACTAGCAGAGCTGTAGGACCCTTTTCTCGATGAGCACTGGGGCAAAGTCTAGTTTTATCAGTTGACTGAGCATTCATGAATCCGAGTGAATGTTTACAAATAAAAGGCAGGCCTGCATGAGAACTGGAAATGCATACATGTAGGCATTGTACCATGACTGAGTACTGTATGGCTTTCCTGATGTAACTGCAGGGCCCTATAAACCCACTTGCCCGCATGCCCGGGGCAACAAAATTTAGATGTCGGGCAAGTAAATGAAAATGTCACTTGCCCAATAGGACAAGTAACAGTTTTATACTAGTTTTTCTCTATCGGCATCTGCCATCGATTCTGGGCAAGAGAAACTTTATTTCGGGCAAGTGATTTAAAAACTCTGTTGCCCGACCTGGCAACTGGTGAAAAAAATTATTGTAGCACCCTGAACTATACAATTATTGAATTCAATAAAGCTATGATAGGGTATATTTCTACATGTACAAGAAAATCTCCAGTGCAAACCAATTCAAGTTTTTGTAAATTGCACATTTTATATACTACAAGTGGGCAATTCCAGCGTGACAGACGGGACATCCAGCACTGACTTTTTACACATTTCTTTCTACAGCTGGTCAGACAAAGCAAATTTTCACTAGTA
>BQKZ01013762.1:2500-10974 GCA_036244855.1 Temnopleurus reevesii | reverse complement strand
AGATCTGTTAGGGAAGGATTCCAGGTGGAGGGGTAATGCACAGTAGTGGTGGAAAACAGGTGCTGAATGTCAGCAATGGATGAGTTGGCATGGATGTCATATGGTCTCTGCAATTAAAAAAGGAAAACAGGATAAGAAATTTACGATTTATTATTTCATTCATACAATCTTCAGTAGTTGAAGAAACCAATACACTAACGAAGGACCATTTGAAACATGAAATTCTTAACTTTTTGCTGACTGGAATCTAAGGGAAATAATATTGCTTCACGAATTTGAAGGAATGATTTTGATTCTTGGAGTGGGTTTAATATAAAACTTTTCCTGAAATATTTCACTTCAAGAATGATATTTCAAATTAAGTATTATCTGAAAATTTATTGAAGATTAGAAGTACAACATGATAATGCTAAAATCAACCATCAAGTGGCCTCATTGCATGGGCAACGGGGACGTGGCAGAAAGCGCAAGACCTATGTTGACACTTTAAAAGCAGACGCTGGAGCAGTTGGCACAGACGAACTGAAAAATATCATGATGGACAGGAATAACTGGAGGATCCATACTAGGTCTCGGCAGTTTAGCTGACCTGGTAGGTAGGTAGGTATCAACTAATATCCAGGTGGCAGCAGTTTTGCGGTTCAAGAAAGAATATTGTTCATCTTCCATTTGTAGTGCACTCATGTAATTTCTGATGTCGTATTCAAAACCATCAAGTGCTATCTTGTGCTATTCTTCATAAATGATGATGGTTGAAAAGGAGAGATTTATGTTTCATCAATTAGTAATTAAAAATTAAATATTGTTGAAATTCATATGGTCTAATTAATCTATACATTTTCAGGTTGCAACATTAAAGACGTCAAAGAAAGACCAATGCTGAAAATCCATGTGTCATAGATCCATGCGCAGTGTGATGTCCTATTCACAACCATTCAGTGCTATCTCTTTGCATTTCATTAATGTCAAAACAACCTACATATTGCAAGGTGGCACCAGCAATGCAATAAAAGAAAAACCCATGCTCGGAACCCATTTGTAATAGATCCAAGCAATGTCTGTTATCCTATTCACAACCATCGAGTGCTTCCTCTTTGCATTTCATTAATGTCAAGACAACCTACATACTTCAAGATGGCAGCATTAAAGACATCAAAGAAAGTCCCACGCTAAAAATCTTATTGTAATAGATCCACGCAATGTCCGATATCCTATTCATAACCATCAAGTGCAACCTCTTTGCAGTTCATTAATGTCAAGACAACCTACATATTGCAAGGTGGCAGCATTACAGACATCAAAGATAGGCCCATGCTGAAACCCACTGGTAATAGATCCACGCAATGTCCGATGCCATATTCATAACCGTCAAGTGCTACCTCTTTGTATTTTATTAACATCAAGAAAACCTACATGTATCAAGGTGGCAGAATTAAAGACACAAAAGAAAGACCCAAACGCTCAAAATCCATTTGTAATAGATCCATGCAGTGGATGATATCCTATTCACAACCATCAAGTGCTACCTCTTTGCATTTCATTAATGTCAAGACAACCTACATATTATAAGGTGGCAGCATCACAGACATCAAAGATAGGCCCATGCTGAAACCCACTGGTAATAGATCCATACAATGTCTGATGCCCTATTCATAACCGTCAAGTAATACCTCTTTGCATTTAATTAATATCAAGAGAACCTACATATTATAAGGTAGCAGCAGCAATGTGATCAAAGAAAGACCAACACTCAAAATCTATTTGGAATAGATCCATGCAATGTCTGATGTTCTATTCACAACCATCAAGTTATACCTCTTTGCAGTTCATTAATGTCAAGATAACCTACATACTTCAAGATGGCAGCATTAAAGACATCAAAGAAAGTCCCATGCTCAAAATCTTATTGTAATAGATCCACGCAATGTCCGATATACTATTCACAACCATCAAGTTCTACCTCTTTGTATTTTATTAATGTCAAGACAACCTACATATTTCAAGATGGCAGCATTCAACAGATCAAAGATGGACCCATGCTCTAAATCCATTTGCAATAGATCCATGCAATGTCCAATATCCTATTCATAACCATCAAGTGCTACCTCTTTGTATTTTATTAATGTCAAGAAAACCTACATATTTCAAGGTGGCAGCATTAAAGACATAAAAGAACCATGCTCAAAATCACTTTTCAGTAGATCCATGCAATGTCCGATATCCTATTCACAACCATCGAGTGCTACCTCTTTGAATTTCATTAAAGGGAAAGACTAGTTTTGGGAGGAGGGCGCTTCAGATATTTAACTAGTTTGCGAGCTGCAGTAAAATTATTACCATAATGCATTTTTCAATAGTAAATTAGAGCATGTTCATAGTTTGTTTGAATGAAATCGACCTATAAATGGCTTAATTATCGCAAAATAAAATAACCTGGTGCGGTCGTACTTCCTCACAGAACATGCTTCACGTACAAAATGAACGCGATCCCACACACCGCAGACAATACCACCGATCGCACCGCCAATTTCAGGCCGACGCTCTCCCACGCTAAAGCACTTAGCACACCGCAGGAATGATGGCGTATTGACCTGTTCGACGTAAAATACATAGAATACGAGCATAAATGTACTCCTAATATCCTACATAGATATATTTAGGCATGTAAAGCAACTTGCGAATACATCAGCTCGTTTAACATCAATGTCTGCATCCTGGTCATTACTAATCTATACCTTTAATGTCAGGAAAACCTACATACTTCAAGATGGCAGCATTCTACAGTTCAAAGATGGACCCATGCTCTAAATCCATTTGTAATAGATCCATGCAATGTCCGATATCCTATTCACAACCATCAAGTTCTACCTCTTTGCATTTCATTAATGCCAAGACAACCTTCCTATTTCAAAGTGGCAGCATTAAAGACATCAAAGGAAGACCCAACGATCATAATCCATTGTTGAAAATCCATTTGTATTAGATCCATGCAATGTCTGTTATCCTATTCAAAACCATCGAGTGCTACCTCTTTGAATTTCAGTAATGTCAAAACAACCTAAATATTTTAAGGTGGCAGCATTCAACAGATCAAAGATGGACCCATGCTTCAAATTCATTTGTAATAGATCCATGTAATGTCCGATATCCTATTCACAACTATCGAGTGATACCTCTTTACATTTAATAAATGTTAAGAGAACCTACATATTATAAGATGGCAGCATTAAAGACACAAAAGAAAGACCCAAACGCTCAAAATCCATTTGTAATAGATCCATGCAGTGGATGATATCCTATTCACAACCATTAAGTGCTGCCTCTTTGCATTTCATTAATATCAAGACAACCTACATACTTTAAGATGGCAGCACTCAAGATATGACAGAAAAACCCATGCTTGAAATCCATTTGTAATAGATCTATGTAATATCTGTTATCCTATTCACAATCATCAAGTGCTGCCTTTTTGCCTTTTATTAATGTCAAGATAACATACATGTTTCAAAGTGGCATCATAAATGCGATCAAAGAAAGGCCAATGCTCTATCCATCGGTAGTATACCCCTGCAATGTCTAATGTCCTATTCACAACCATCCAGTGGTAACTTTTTGAATTTCAGTAATGTCAAGACATCCTACATACTTCAAGATGGCAGCATTAAAGACGTCAAAGAAAGTCCCATGCTCAAAATCTATTTGTAATGGATCCATGCAATGTCTGTTATCCTATTCACAACCATCAAGTGCTACCTCTTTCAATTTCAGTAATGTCAAGACAACCTACATACTTCAAGGTGGCAGCATTAAAGACACAAAAAAAGTCCCATGCTGAAACCCACTGGTAATAGATCCATACAATGTCCGATGCCATATTCATAACCGTCAAGTGATACCTCTTTACATTTAATTAATGTGAAGAGAACCTATATATTATAAGGTGGCAGCAGCAATGTGATCAGAGAAAGACCAACACTCAAAATCCATTTGTAATACATCCATGCAATGTCTGATATTCTATTCATAAACATCGAGAGCTACCTCTTTGAATTTTATTAATGTCAGGAAAACCTACATACTTCAAGGTGGCAGCATTACAGACATCAGAGAAAGTCCCATGTTGAAAATCTCATTGCAATAGATCCATGCAATGTCTGTTATCCTATTCACAACCATCAAGTGATATCTCTTTGCATTTCATTAATGTCAAGACAACCTACATATTGCAAGGTGGTAGTATTCAACAGATCAAAGATGGACCCATGCTCTACATCCATTTTGTAATAGATCCATGCAGTGGATGATATCCTATTCACATCCATCGAGTTCTACCTCTTTGCAGTTCATTAATGTCAAGACAACCTACATACCTCAAGATGACGGCATTAAAGACATCAAAGAAAGTCCCATGCTCAAAATCTTATTGTAATAGATCCATGCAATGTCCGATGTCCTATTCATAACCGTCAAGTAATACCTCTTTACATTTAGTTAATATCAAGAGAACCTATATATTATAAGGTGGCAGCAGCAATGTGATCAGAGAAAGACCAACACTCAATATCCATTTGGAATAGATCCATGTAATGTCTGATGTCATATTCATAACCATCGAAAGCTACCTCTTTGCATTTTATTAATGCCAAGACAACCTTCCTATTTCAAAGTGCCAGCATTAACTCACGTTTTCTTCGCATCAATGAACATTCGTTGGCCTGTTTTCTTTGCACTTTTGCACAGATTCGCCAATACAAACATGTACACTTCCTATATAATGCAACACACAGGGGGTTTACGGGTGGACGCACAAAGAGTTAAAGACATCAAAGGAAGACCCAACGATCATAATCCATTGCTGAAAATCCATTTGTATTAGATCCATGCAATGTCCGATATCCTATTCACAACCATCAAGTGCTGCCTCTCTGCATTTCATTAATGTCAATATAACCTACATATTTCAAGGTGGCAGCATTCAACAGATCAAAGATGGACCCATGCTCTAAATCCATTTGTATTAGATCCATGCAATGTCCGATATCCTATTCACAACCATCAAGTGCTGCCTCTTTGCATTTCATTAATGTCAAGATATCCAAATATACTTTTCATCAATCATTAACCCGACTGGAGGTTGGAGAAATTGAGAACGGTGACACTCAATGTATATTTACCCATTTATTGCAGCAATTTGTCTAGAGAAAGTGACACATTAATCTAATTGATAACATTCCCTAATTATTTTATTTGTGTCAGTAGAAATGGGAATAACAGAGTGGATGGGGAATTTCATATCCGTCTAATAACTTAAAGCACAGAGGAGGTGATTTGAGTTCCCGTAGTACCCATAGTTTGTCTGTTCTCATGTAATTCTGTATCATTTTTAGAATAATTATCAATTTTAATTTAATTAAAAGGAATTTTGTAAGTCATATGTCATTTTTTGTAAAGCATTTAAGAGAATTACGCATCAGCTGAAATTTTTGCTGGGGGTTTATTTTGGTTAATTTTGTATATGCTAAAAATATTGGCTTTTCTGGGTAAATAAATATACCCTGGTCAGGAATTTGGGGACTATTTTCGGGATATCAAAACCCAATTTTTCTGTTCTGTTATTTACATATTTTTCTGCTCATGTAATGAAAATACTGATGAAATTATCATCAATATAATGACTCAATGCATTACAAATGAGTGATTTACCTATATGCATCAAAACATCACGCATTTAAATAAAATCGCAAAATTGTACGTGAAAACAAAACAGCGACACATCCTTCCATGCATGATCCAATACCATCGCTACACATGTAACGCTGTGCTTTGTACACATCCCTTCTAATTCATGCAAGCCCTTGATAACGCCATTATTGCATACTTTGCAAACACGAGACATCGTCGCTCGCTGGCCAGCGTCCAGTCAAACAAGAGTCCGAAACTCAATCTGGCACTGTCAATAGAAGCATCGGAATCCTGCTGTCTCGCCCCTGTATCGGGCATCGAGCGGGGCTGGTAAGCATATTAAAGACAATGCACACAGAGAAGTGAATGCATTGGACTACATTAACTTACTGCTCCTGGCAGCTCACACCTTGTATGCTTGTGTGTACTCTTTATATTTGACAGAAGGGAAGATGGAAGAATCAAATGCTACCAGGAGAAGGGAACATGTACTTAACAGCCTATATAACTTTGGGATGTGAAATTGAAAAAAAAAAATTGATGCAAAAATAATTTCTGGAATTTTCATCATGTTTGCACATACGTGTGTTCCTGAATGGTACATGCTTCCTGTCATGTGAAATATTTGGTTCAGCTGTTTGATAATTTTAATTTCTATCAGGGTTCCAACTATTTGAGGAGAACAAAATTCCCTGATTTTCTCCTGATTTCACAAATCTGTAAATATTCTTGTACTAAATGTCAATCTAATTCACTCATTTCAGCCCATTTTGACACATCCGCAATTACCACAGGGTTTTCACTATTTAAGGAGAAAAAAAATACCCTGATTTTTCCCTGATTTCAAGGATTTATTTTCCAATTTTTTCCCCAAATGGAAAGAGTGAAATACATTTTCATCCTATCTATCCCTATGCAACACGATACAAACTATTTTCGTAGAAGTGGGACGTAGATAATAGAGCTGTATGCCATGTATTCAACTGTGCGGCTACAACAATAATAAGCCGGTTCCGATTTGAATAGCATTACAAAGGGGCATTGAATTAGCGTTCGACTTAATTTTATGGAAATAGTTTACATCGTGTTATGCATATACTTTCAGGTTGGTCATTATATAGAGGTTACCTTTGCTCTTAGCATCTCGTAGGCACATACACCGAGGGACCACCAATCAACAGGGTAGGAGTAACCTTTGCAGTCGTCTGTAGCCGTCTGGAAGATTTCAGGTGCTGTAAGAAGAGAGATTGACAAGAAAACATAAGGATAAGGACTAATAATTGTTTGGTTGTCCAAGAATGTCATTTAGGTCTTAGCATCTCATAGGCACATACACTGAAAGACCACCAATCAACAGGGTAGGAGTAGCCTTTGCAGTCGTCCGTTGCTGTCTGGAAGATTTCAGGTGCTGTATCAGAAGAAATTGACATGGAAACACATAAGAATAAGGAATAATAATTGTTTGGTTGCCAAAGAATGCCATTTATGTCTTAGCATCTCATAGGCACATACACTGAAAGACCACCAATCAACAGGGTAGGAGTAGCCTTTGCAGTCGTCCGTTGCTGTCTGGAAGATTTCCGGTGCTGTAGAAACTGTTTGTTTGCCAAAGAATGCCATTTATGTCTTAGCATCTCGTAGGCACATACACCGAGGGACCACCAATCAACAGGGTAGGAGTAATCTTTACAGTCATCCGTTGCTGTCTGGAAGATTTCAGGCGCTGTTAAAAGAGATTGACATGAAAACATGTAAGGAAAAAAAAAATGTTTGGTTACCATTTTTGAGAAATGGTGTCTGTCGTTTGGATAACCTTTTTCTTTAATTTTATTTGAGAAAAAAAATGAATTAAAATCTTCAGCATCTAATTCACCAGAACGTAAAAATCTCCCAAAATTATCATATTTATTAGAAATACACTTGTATGTTATCTTTTTAATGTGAATGAAAATGGCATAAAAAAATCAGGTCGGGCCAATTTGAGATGGCCGGTTGAAGGAGGGCAACCAATAACTTTTTTATAAGGCCAATAGCAGTGATGCCAGCCTTTCAGAAAAAAAGGATAGAGAAAAGAATGTGAACACACAGTATTATGAATGAAAAATGTTATCACAAATTTTACGATTACTGTTATCACACAATTCTCTCATGAGCAAACATTTACGTTCAAAATGTTATTTCTATCCTCATTGACACTAATATAAAATGTGACAAAACATATAATCAGAGGCCTGAACTGATTTCTAAAGTTATTAGAAATATAAAATGGTTTCAGATTTAAACAAAGAATTTGTAAAATACTTACCCATGTATGGCTTTGTTCCGGACATTGATGTGCCATACACATTTTCTTTGACAATGGTTGCTATATTGAAGTCAGTAATATGCACATGACCTGAAAGATATAAAAGAAAGAAAAGTTATAATATAAATTATTGCAAATTGCAAAATAAGTCTGTCATGGCATGAAAAGCTAAAGGGGGGGGGGGGTTGCTGGCAAGTTGCAATTATTGCAGTTGATTGGCATGCAAAAATTAAAATCATTGTTTCATCTAGTTAACTCATTGAATTCTGAATTTTGATATTTCTAAAGACTTTGTGTAGGAACTAACTGGTTTTAGTAGTCAATGGGTTAATTAAATGCTCAGACAGGATGTGAATGAAGATTCTAATGGTAAGTGATTTGCAGTTGATTTGCGATCAATTGCAGCTTTCTAGTAATATCATACTCGTCAATGATAAGATACAAGAAAGGTAATTAAACTAAAAAAGTTTGGAAACTTGAGCTTCGG
>BQKZ01013760.1:0-17809 GCA_036244855.1 Temnopleurus reevesii | reverse complement strand
CTCATATTGGAGGCAAATAAAACACGGGAGCCTATGGGGAATTTGTTCTGTCTTGTATTATGGTAAAAATTTGGATGACGGGAAATGAAGGGATACAATACGCGAATTAAATGCACCGCTTAAAACGCTCATATTGATAATAATAATATATTATGTCTTGGACCAAACTTTAACATCACCATCTAATAACCACTAATTTTCAACCAAAGGAAAAGAAAGTGAGTGATAATTTTTTTTCCGAGGTGAATGACTTGAGATTACTAAGAGAATTCAAGTTCTGAACATTATTTATGTCTTGGACCAAACTTTGATATCACCATCTAAAATATTCAGTAGTGGGCTGTGTAAACCTCATTCTCGTATGTACAATATCAGATCCCTATAGAACATTTGCAATACACAAGGTGCAGGCCTACATGTACATTCCACAATGCAAGTTCGTGATGTGGGAGGGTACAAGGGCAGGGCAAATTTTCCCCTAAATTCTTACATTTCACAGTCAGGAATAAATCAGAGAAAATGATTTTGATTGCCCTTTTGGAACCTTTTAGAGATAAAACTTGAGTTACCACTTTTAACACGTTTACAAAATTAATAAACTATCCACATCACTTCTAGAAAAGAAAAAAAGAGTGACAAAATGCAATGCAAAACATGATATAGAAATAGATGGGAAAATATGTACAAGTAGGTCCACAGATAATCTCATTACTTGGACATAATACTTCCTATTCGCAATCCTAATTTGGAATTAAGAAATACATTTAATAAGTCAAATTGAATGGTTGAAACAATACTCATTTTTAACCAAAAGAAAATAAAATAAATAAAAGAATGTTTTTCAAGAGGTGAATGACTTAAAATAACTTAACAAGATAACTGGATCACTAACACACGCCTAAGGTCATGTCTAGATCCATTTAATCTTGCAAAGGGTCACCGACACAAGTGCAGTATTTTACTACATGTACGTGTCAATGTTCCGTTCATGGCCTGTATGTAGAAGTCAACTGTACTAATACATTACACACGATTGTCCATCAAATTCAATCAGGGAATAATTTTCTTGGTATCACATCGCAGTTTACTATACATTCTAGCATAATTGCTATACTAAAGACTATTTGTTTAGCTAATTTTTCAGATAGAACCATATTGTAAAGTGTTGGAAATGTTTTTTCCAAAGTCTTAACTGCTAATCAAATGTGAAAAGTAAAATTATTCCATGTCAATGGTTTAATTTCTCCAAGAAAATTCTTGCTTATTATTGACTACTGGAACCGGGGAGTCCCTTTATAAAAAGTCCATTCAGTAGTCAACGGGTTAAAATGCATAATATTTTCATAAAATCTTTCAGCAAAAGGTTAGGCAAAAATTATGTCAGACAGGCTACATGGAGATATGAAAATAATATCTCCATGGGCAGACACAACAAATACTTGGTGCTATCTGAAAAGTATGGTTTTGGAAAAATAGCTGGCATTCCAAAAACAATCTCCTGGAGTTTGTACTGACAGTTTTCCACAATGCTTCACTTTTGTCTCTCGATTTTGCTGAACTTGTTGTCAAATGTTTCTCATGCACGATTTGGAACTGGCATATACCACTAAGTTCTATACAGGCAAGCAAATGTATCTTGAAATTGTATTATGAAGAGTAGAAATGACAGCTCTTCAGAATTTCCCCAGTAAATATGAATTTTGGATTTGATTTGAATTATGACTGTTAATTTTGCAGGGTCATATGAAAGGTGCCGAATGACATCAGTTGGAAGATACATGAAGATCTGTTATGGCTTGAGGTGATTCCGATCTAAGACCTCGGTTACACAGCAAGTCCGGGTTAGCCTAAGCCAGACCCGGGTCAGCCCCAGGCCCGCTGTGTAACCGCTCCAAAAGGACCTTACCCCGACCTAAGCGAGTCCGTTTTCGATCCAGCTATTGGGATCGGCCTAGGCCAGCTCCAGGCTAGCCCGGTCTCGCTGTGTAACCGGGTGTAGACCTATGGGCCTGCTTTTTGCGGTCTTTTGTTGACGTCAATGGATATGTTGAAAGATTTACTATTGTGTTCGCGCTGCCGATTCTTTACATGAAAGCACCACAACTTTCTCACGTTCAAAACGAGCACAGTCGAGATACAAAAATGGTCTGGCCCGTTGGTCCTGAGAGCGGTTACATAGCGAGACCGGGCTAGCCCGTAGCTGACCCTGGCCTAGCTGTGTAACCGGGCAAAAAGGGCCGTTCTATGTAACCAGGGTCTAAATTGCATGTAATTTAACTTGGATCAGTGTGATACCAACATAGACTAATCCCAATTCTAGTCTGGAAAAGTCTACCATTTTGACTGAGATGGGGTTGACTCCCAGGTGACAGGGTTTCCAAGATAATTTTACTCCATACAAATTACATGCAGATTACAGGTAAAATTAGAGAAAACGTTGAGCACTGTCTCTGTAAGAATGGCAAATGAATTCAGTAATGAAATCAGCAAATAAACAATTGATTTGTTCACATCCTGACAGTAAAAAGTTTAACATTGAGAATAACACATTCAGGACAGGAACTATTTTGCAACAAAGTCAATCACTATTTCTTTCCTAAATTGGCAACATTAAAATTTGAAATTGTCATTTTAAGACATTCTTATGTAAACAAAGTTACCAAATTGAATGATCATCGCTAGAAAGCATTGTAACTAGTAATAAAATTGCCAATTCATTAGTCAATGTGTTGCCAATCTAAGGATCTTTGAGAATTTTAGTGATTACTCTCAAATAGTGGTATACAGTAGTAATGGTCAGATTTGGAGTACTAGAATTTATTTTCCTCTCATAATGCATCTCGTACATTTTTAGAGCCCTGCGTTAAAAGTTATTGAACCAAAACACAAAATAACTTACAAGGCACTGTGCGGACATAAAGGTTTTCTCTGATGGTTTGCTGAAGATCATGATCGGGCGATCCTTTCGGCATGCGCATGCCCAGGTATCGACGCAAGTCCTTTGGAAGATTTTGACCTGGTAGACAGGAAAAAAATGGAAATGAGCAATTAGACATGAAAATCAAGAATCACAATAAAAGTATTCTGAGATACATCTGTAAGTTAATACATTTACGATTCACAATACATTCATCCTTGGATCATGAAGTCTGTGTGTGCCATTCATATAGCTTACATTGTCCTCATCATTTCTTAATTCTATAACTTGCATAAATGTACATATTTCAGAGCAATTTGAAACCTTAGCAAAGAAGAAGCAAAGTACCATCATCGAAATCTTGTCTGCGGTGAACACAAAAGTAAACCCATCAAAATTTATTCATGTTAGTGTGATTTAGAATGTATCACATGTAGCAACAAAGGAAAATAATTCCTCCTCTGATCATTAAGATTGTCTGTGCCAGTATCATTCTTCTTCTTTTTTTTTTTACATCTTTGCACACATTTAAAGCAACTCACTTTGGAACCTTGGTGAAAGAAGGAGCTTCATACAATGGTTCTTCATTGAACTATTGTCAGTGATGAACACAAAACATATAAAAATTGATTCATGATACTGTCATTTTTTTTTCAAAAGTGACAAAAAAGAGGGGACATCCTTTTCAAATCAACAAGACTATGCGCCATTCATAGAGCTTACCATCATTTTTAATGCTCTACAAATATCTTTACAAATAGCAGATCATTTGAAACCCTGGTTTGGTAGAAAAAGAAGCTTTGCACCTGATTTGAACTTGAGTCCAAGAAATTTATTCATGTTGGTATTTCTGGAAAGTGTTAAATGTATATACATGTAGCCTACAGTTTGCATGTAGGAAAATGTTTTTGTCATTCTTTTTAATCAATATTTTCCAAACTCTCCTGGTGGAAAGAAACCTTTCCAGAAATTGATGAATCATGAAGCTTAAATTTCTTAAAAGATTAAAATCAAAATATATTTTTAAAAAAGCACTTCCGTCTTAAAACCTTTAAATTCTTTCCTCACTGACACAGATACATGCAAGGCATTACTGGTGCTTTAATTGCCATGGTTACTAACGCAGTAATAGAGCTTGTGGGATGTAAGGAGTTTCGGAAAAGCTTGAAACCAATCTGAGATTTTTACCCAGCTTCACGTTCTGACCTTTAGCAATCCCACCTAATCTTTACTAATTCATGAAGAATCGTCGCCTGCAGCGTACACAAATTTAGGTGTCAAGAAGTGATTCTCAAACATTTTCAGCACATTCTGGAGATGAATCATTCAGAAATGTACTATTGGGTAACTATTCAAACATTTGACACAGATATATCTAGGGGTTCATCACACTAGAATTTGTTTGTTGTGAAAAAAATGCATAATTTGACCCAAAATGCTGAGGGTATAAAAATAAAATTCAAAAAGACAAATTTCACTTCTTTATATTTGACGTAGTCAAAAGATATTAACATTTAAACATTTTGATGCCAAATCTTATTTAAACATTTTGATATCAAATCTCATTATCAAAAGAAAATAAAGTCCCGTCTTGCTTTCATTGGAGCCTAGTCATGTGTGTCAGAACACGTGCAATTTCCAATATAATTACTGTAATACATGTCGCCATATACAATGTAACTCGCGTAAATATTCAGTTTTAAATGGTAAACGTCTTTAATTCCAAATCTAATTTAGCTTAGTATTCACATGACATCAAAGTCCGCCATTTTGGAAGACAAAACAAAGAGAGACTTGGGCAAGGAACATGAAAATGCAGGCTGATGGACTTGGGCTTATTGTTTTATTCCAAACATGACAGACAGATGTTCAGACATACTTATCAATATGTCTGAACTTTGAGAGATTGTTGATTTTTCACAGAAATCACTAAAAAGAATATGGATATGACTCCTAAACCAATATTGACAAGTTCCTACAGAAATCATTCAACACAAAGTATGTACATAATATGCAGTTAGCAGAATGAATTACATGTATACAATGTGAATGTGAATGTTATATTAATCAACAGGTCCATTTTCATGAAGAGTCTGTAATTCTAAAGTTATAGTGCAAGCTGTAATCTGACATGTGAAAATATCAGGGCCTTTTCTCTCTTTTGTTTGTAATTTAGTTGTCAATGCTGTTGAGCTACCTATAAATCTCATCTGTAACATTTTCAACTCACAAAACAATCCAGCTTTTGATGCATGCAAATAAATTACTGATCTCATGCACATTATAAATTAATCTCAATAAATTTTCATTTCACAACCCGTCAGTTTGGGGATTAATTTTGATCGCTCAGCAGTTTAATAGTACAATATTGTTCTATATTCATTTAGGCCAAGGGTAGTTCTAGAAGGTCAATCTATCAATGTAAATATAATGTAGAGTTTATAATGCAAAGTTTTCATAATCACTTCCTGGCAATTTAGACAATACATGTATTTAATCAAATTCAGGTAGATTTCCATGAGTTGATGAGATCAAATATTGACAGAAATGATGTCATACATGTACAGTGTACTTGTCTGTGTATTTAGAATTATTATCTTGAATAGATCTCTGCATGCACTATGTGATGAAGCCTTAGCCTATTAAAATAATTTGGACTATACACACGTGTACACATGTACATGTACCTTTGACATTTCTTTGCTTATCTGAAATGTTATCACTAAAAAAAACAGAGGACAATGGGAAAACATTGGGATCACTAAACCATATTGTGTTCAGCTTGTATAAATAATAATACAGGTAGCAAATGATTCTGACTTGCACGAGCTGTACTCGTATCAAACGAAAGTGTGAATGGACCTACAGTACATAAAATTTACACATTTGCCGGTAAGCAGAGATATGTGTACATACCGAACAATATGGCTGCCACCAGCAGGTTTCCATTTTCATATTTACTAGATGTTTCAATGCACAAATTTCAATTTTATAGCAATCCATACAGGTCCCTGGGCTAAACAATTACAGAGCAAATTAATCACTCATCAATATAGTACGTAATTCTAAGGTGGGGACACACCCATAAAAATAAATAGCTCAGCAGAAATTCATCATCACTCACTCATCCATCAGGTATTGCCTCTGAACTACATGTACATAAATGTTGGCCTACAGGCCTATGTGTATGTAGGAAAGGAATGTCTGATCATGAGTAATCATACTTTTGATAAAGTATTTCCAGTACTTTGTATAAACATCCAACTTCAATATGATCACTTTTTCATGAAATTTCAGGATAATTAGATATTGATATCTTATTTTGTCTAAAAAATATTTTCTTACAACTTATCATTTTGTCTCTTTTAGGCAGTATCCGTTTTCTTTCATTCTGTTTTGCTTGATATGATTATGAATTAAAGGAATTAAATTTTAAGAAGTTGGGGGTTACTTTTAAATGTAACCCCTTCAAAATGCTCTGAATGCTTTTCAGGACATAGGCGAGAGACATCATTCAATATCAAATAAAATTTTGTAAGATTTTTGGCCAGTTAAATTTTGTTCTTACAAGAAAAATAAGATTTACACAAAAAAGGAGGATCGTTCAATCGTTTTTAGAAGTGAATTTTGGTGAAGATCAATTGATACGCAAACCAACATGAAAATTTGAAATCGTGACAGGTTTATAAATCACACAGGAAATAGTCTTCACATTGCTGTAGAATACATGGATGAAACAAAATGTACAGACCCTACTGAGAGAGTACACACAATTTATTTTTACTATGAATACACCCCCCCCCCCCTATTCATTCTATGACTGAAGAATAACACAATACAGAGTAAACAAATAAAAATCTAGTGACTCAGTTTACTCTTTCTATAGAGATGTATAATCCCAATACCACCCCCTTTTTCCATTCAAACTCACCGTGCTTTCTACAATACACAGAGGTGGATTGGGAGCCAGACTCCCTGCATCCTGATTCATACTTTGTACAGAGGGTCAGCCCACGCCCTATTGTTCTCCCTGCAACGAACCACAACCCACTATCATGACTGTTCTTCATTGACTGAATCACAGTTTCACACAGTATTTAAGATGTACAGTCTAACCTGTCAATAGTGGCCACCCGAGCTAAACAGTAAAAGGGGCCACTGTAGACAGGCCTCAATAGACAGGTTTGACAATGGGCCTACATGTACTTCATAAAATATGATAGTGTATGATTTAGTCAATGAAAGAACATTCATGGTAATGGGTTGATAGTGGAAATTTATTTGACCACAATAGATAGGTGATCAATATAGACAGGGACTGCCAATACAGATTTTTGCTACTTTGGGTAGGTGTCCTAAAAAAGTAGGCTACCCTAATATACACAGAGCATCATTATTGTAAAGTGATTTTATTATGACCTGCCAAGTACTGTCAACAGAGTGTGTCATTAGCTTTTCATAGAGCGGCCCCTATACCTCTTTCATTTTTTACGGGCTCAGTAACTTTCAATCAAAGCTTTCAAATTCAACTGAAAACGCTTGCAGAGATTGCACATTTGGGAACAATACGACACAGTTCAGTGGGTTTACTGTTAGTCAGCTATACATGTACAGTAGACTGCGGGGCTAAAATGGGATCTCATATGAAAACCAAATGATTCACAAGTACTATGAGCACAAGTATAGCAAAAATAAATTGCACTTGAAGAAACACCGTCAGAAAATTACACACATGAAGGGCATACTCAGATTTGATTCCAACTCCAATTTAAAAAAAATAACAAAAAAAAGTGGATGTACCGTACATGTTTCAATCAAATTTAAAACAAATTGTATAATGATCTACATACACATTATTAAAATGCCAGTATTTTACATGTAGCATGTAGGCCTACATGTATTTATTTTAGATTTAGACTGAATTATTAAACTAGTCAACAGACATTCCCTAAAGCAAAAAAAATATCAATTCATGGTTAAATTACAGATAACAAATAAAAACAAAAATCTCTCTTTTCAAAAAATATTGCACATATTTTAGGTACATGTAGGGTGAAAATTACTTTTCTTAAAGGGCTGTTTTTACATTACCTCCTGAGCCCCCATAATACATTTTGCAAGGACTATTTTGGAGTTCGCGAGTGCTCTTTCCATGGTTTTAGGGGTACCAAATTGCCCTTTGCCTACCCCACCCCCCTATATATTTTTACACTGATTTTGGGTGTCCAGTTTGTTGGATTGTTTGAACTTGTAAACAGTCCACGGACCACACACACCTCCCAGGATGATAATGAGCTAATTACCATAAACCACTCAGCAGTTTACAAGCACTGGTTTTGTCACTCTGGCAATAAAACAATTCATACTCAAAATAGACCTACAACCCAGTGATAATTGGGCTAAAAACAGATAAGGAAGAAAAAAAACTTGAATGAATGACAGGAATTCCAATACAACACTCCCAGGAGAGCTTGCACTGGTGGCCATAAATCATTAGAATACGCGTCAGGTCGACCAAGCTGGAGTTTTGCTTGGGAGGCAAACGAGGGGTCAGCTGGGGTCGCACGAATACAGACAGGGCAATGGAGGTGAAGGACTACAAAAATCAAAGACTACACAGGGTGCTACAAGAATTGTTTGCACCAGTTGCCAAGTTGGGTAACCAAGTTTTCCAATCACTTGCCCAAACAAAAGTTTGTCTTGCCCAAAATTGATGGCCAATGCCAATTTGCATACAGAGGAAAACTTGTATGAAATTTTAGTTTCCCAATTGGGCAAATGATAATTTCATTCAATTGCACAACAAGTTAATTTTATTGCCCCGGGCATGCGGGCAAGTGGGATTGTAGTGTCCTGCTACAGATAACAACTAAAGAGAAGGCCTAATATTTAACTCAAATTTGAATAAAGCCAAGCATAACTATCACAGGTATATATGTGTATACTGTAACTTATGAGTAGGACAATGTACATGTACATGGATAAAAGCAAATTGTACAAAGTTAAGTACAAAACTTATGTTCTAATACTTTGGCTCCATCTTATATGTGATCTTCTCAACGATATTTACCAGGTAGAGCTCTGAAATCCAGTAAACAAGACATTTTTTGTTGTACCCTCCTCTAAAACAAAGAATTATGGTAATCACAGCTTTTCGTACGAAGCTCCCAAGCTGTGGAATAATTTATCATCTACAGACTACACTAAGAGCTGGTGATTTTGTTGGACGTTTCAAAATTCTACTTAAAAAAAAACTCATCTTTTCGAACAACTGTCACATAACTTTTCTTCTTCTATATTAAACTCTTTAATTTAAGCGCACTGAGACTTCGCTTACACTGTTACAGCGACTATTACTATCGCTATTGTCACAGCAACTATTAATTAGTCAGTGCTGACTAAATCCTTGATTTAAATGGAAAATCGCTTGTTCTGACTGTTGCTATGGTAACTGTCAGAGAATGATTGATTGTCGCTGCGACATGATTAAATGCCCTCCAGGTACATGTAGGCCTACATGTACAGTTATATGTAGATACAGTACCATAGGTTTTTTTCCACTCAATAATAATGTCCTTTGCCTTTGGCGATTCCATATTTTTCATATATACAGTACTGTCTGTTTGTGAGCCAGATCAACATGAATAAACAGATTAGAGTACCAGGAACGCCTACACAGGCAGAAGCACAAAGGGACCTCAAGCATCACAACACCCCCTATTGTGGGTGTGTGAGCTAATCTAATATTAAGGGAAACATTCCAAAGATTCCTTGAATCAAATCTCAGTGGTCAATATCAAAGTACATGTTGATTGGTTTTACTATAAAGATTTAGGAGAACTACATGTACAGTGTGTACATTGTAGCAACTGGTCAGTGCATGGTCATCATATAAATAAGCTTGTGATTAGCCCTATAAATTATCACGTCAATATACTAATTTGAACGAAATTTAAACTGTGACTCATTTTTACACTGTACAGCCAGGACTTTCCGAGTTCTTCTAACAAAAATTTGCTGTACACAGACAGGTAATACAGTCTTCAAACTACATAATATTTCAGATTTAGATAAGTATAAGGCTATGCTTAAGAAGTATTTATTTAACAAAATTTAACAAATAATTTGCATGTACATGAGCCCAGTGCACAATATAAAATGTTTATTGTTTTCTTGCTTTTTAAAGCAGATCTTTATTTTCCACTCTCCATTCTGTTATTTCTTTTTTCTGCTGTGTAAGCGCATAGGGACATGCTATGGCTATGTGTTATGCGCTATAAAAGAATATTATTATTATTATTATTATTATTATAATCCTTGACCATGCTTGGTCAAAATTGATGCTTCTCCCAGGTCAAGCGATTAGAAATCAGAATTATTTTGGGTGATATTTACATGTTTTTGGCCCTGTGACATTTGAGCTTTGATATCAGTTAATCTTCCTATCCTGCACACTTGTACTAAAGTACTGTACTCCAGTCCGGTTTGGTAGAAAGCTTTGCTGAAATTATCGCACAAACAAGCTGTTTTGGGTGACGTTTTTACTATCTTGTTGGCCATGTCACGCCTTTGATATTAGACCCCCAGAACCCCAAATCTCATCAATCCACCCATGCTTATACATGTACCAGTATATAATTGAACCAGGCTTGGGAAAAAATGTATTCAATTGTTTTGCATATGCACAAACGTAAGCAGAATCGGACGGACAACCTTATTAATGTCGGCACCAAATAGGTGACAGAATATTTACTTAAATCTTTATACAAAGTCACAAAATTCAAAAGAATGTCCAAGTAATCAAGTAATAAACATGTACTTGTAATATAGCAACCTAAATTGTACAATGATTTTTTATCTTTTGAACTTTTGATCTTCCTACATCATAAATCAATGAATAGCGCAAAAAAAAGAGTGAGACAGGTGATGTGAAAAGATAGATATTGTCTGGTCCAGCCCTGCTCATCCTGCAGGCCGATCCCTCCATTCAGATGCACTGATTTCCTGATCCACAGGTTCTTGACACCCAACAACTTCCTCCTTGCTAACTGATCCCAATTTCCTTTATTTGGTGTTGAAGGTTTCCGCATTCAGTCATTTATCGGTCGGGACCTAATCCCAGGTACTATCTTTGTACCATGCCTAGCAGATTATGAGAACAATCTTGAACATAAAAATGCTGCATGTGAAAAGAAGTCAGTGACCCAATAATTAGGCCTCAGGTGTACATGTGTTACGATAATTGTAATGTAGTTTACCATTCCCATAAAAGTGTTTTTTTTTTAAATTTAAAAATAAGACTTATGCAATACAAAAAAAAAACTAGGAGACATTTACAAGGATAGAGTTGTGAACACATGAAAAAAACATGGATGTATCAGCCTTCTTAAAAATTTCAAATCATTTTTATACTAGGCCTAAAGTGTACAGTACTCTACATGTAAGTACTACCTTGGGACCAAAACTTTATTATATTCATACATGTAGATCTACAGTAATGGTATTAGTTTACGCACTTGTACATCTTAAAAAGGGATAAAAGTGTGCTGCTGTCAATGAAACCCTGACCCTTGGCACCACTCCATGAAATGTTTTGTTTACATTTCACTGACTGATAAACTGAACCTGATCAACAGTTTGTATGGTTACTGCACTTTGATTTCATAAAGATTCTATCACCAATGGTAATAAAAATACAAAAATGTACAAACATGTGACCATTGCATGAATTGATCGATCAGAACAACAACCATATTGAAATAAGCCCTAAAATATAACCACAAACTATTTACATGTATTTTGGAGTTGTACATTTTGTACGAGTTTGTCATTTTATTGTGGGTGCTTAATTTGTACAGTAATATTGTACTTTGCAAAGTACTTGGACAGTAATATTAATAATACATGTACATGTAGGTCCATTTATATAGCACAATACCCTGGCTATAACTGCCGAGCAAGCCAGTTAGGCGCTCAAGCATTCCAAGGAATAAATTCCTGACAGGTACCCATTTTTCACCTGGGTTGAGTGCAGCACAGTGTGGTTGAATTTCTTGCTGAAGGAAATTAGCGCCATGGGTAGGACTCAAACCGCGGACTTCTGCCTGAAAGGCGAGAGTCAGAACCACTACACCACGACACGAAGATGCGATGTGTAATAAAATGCCAATTAGCTTACAAAAAATGGGAATACCCAGTCATACATCATCATAAAGGTGTCCTGTCAAATTTTGAATCTTGATAATCAAACTGCTTTTATTTTGTAAATTCTTTCAAATTATTTATACTAATTAATCAAATATTTACCAGTGAACATATTCCTGGAGATCAATTAGCAAATACATAGTTATAGATAGAGTTTTTTTTTTTTTTAAAGGTTTCCGGACACCTGTAACCCCGAGCCTACATCATACATTTCAGGAATTCAATGACCAGATTATCCCAATGCATACTGATGTTTTCAGCAGGATCTGCATCCTATTTGCCTGAGCGAGGTGTCCAAAGTCCGACTTTATCTTCATGAATGTACACATGATGTATAGTCACAATGTAAATATTGCTTGTCATGAACAAATCATCTTAATAATACAGTTTGCTAACTCTTCAACGTACATGTATCAGACAAAATCATTGCTGCAACAGATTTCCCACTGGTCAGATATTACCTGAAACTGAACACACATATATATCTCTCAATGCACTAAAATTCAATTCAGAAGTATTCAAAAGTCACATGATTTTTATACACTACATTCCTGCATTGTCAGGCTTCTAATCAGGCTTAATCGTTTATTTTTAAATGTGACATAGTCTAATTTGTTCCCTCCCCTACACACGTTTTATAAATTCTTAATACACCACAAGCCGACTACCAGCATTTCAATATGGAATATACACAAAAAATGTTCTATTTCACGATATGCTTAATGAAATGCAAATAGTTTATTTCACGATATGCTTAATGAAATGCAAATAATTTGTTTCACCAGCATACATGTAGTATGATGAAAATTTATGGTTTATAAAAATACTAAACTATCTAAAACAAAAAAGGAGACTTACCAGCTTTCAATGTCTTAAATCGTAGTGCTTCGGTGCCAAGGTGATTGATTAGTAACTTTAAATCCCAAAGTGTATATCCTGCTAGTTTATAGTTATTCAGCTCTAATAGTATATCATCCACATGAAGTTTTCCAGACTCCAGCACAATCTTCTCACTCCGAATATCATCAATATAGGGAAACTGTCCGTTTTCGGCCCCTCCACCGACAGCAAAGTTCGTCAACCCATCTGCCGCCCGTCGTATGACACATTCTTGGACATTCTGCGTCCAGTGTTTGGGCGGCTTTGAATTTTTCTTATCCTTCATAGTGGCAGTTATAGATGAAACTAGGGCCATCTAACAAAATGATGCTGACATCTTCACACGTCCACACTTTCAGCTCTGCTTGGGTGTTTCAATCTGTTATACAAATGTATTCTGTCCTTCCTTTGGGGATACCTGTATGAAAGAAAAATACAAAATGACAAGTTACTCAACGTTGTGTGAATTATGCAGAAATGCAAACAAGGCCTGTAACATAAGAGATAGGATAAATTGAAAATTAATTTTGCAATAAACTTACAATTAATATTTAGCATTTATCTTTTATGTTACAGGCCCCAAACAGTGTATTCCTTAATTTTTATATCCTATCTCTCTTGTCACAAGGTTGTACCAAGATATAAATATAGATATATGTACATCACATCTGTCTACTCAGACATTTCCCTTCCCAATCATGTTATCTATTCATTGGCCTCATTTAAAAGATAACTTTGCCTTAGCAGTGTCCAACTGGCCATATTGTTTGGCTATACCGGTACCTTGTTTTCTATGGAAAATAAATAAAGATTTAACAGGTAGAAAGTCACTTTTGAACTTGGTGTCCGGACAGGTTGAGCATATGGACAAGATAATTTTAGAATTCTTCTTCCAACAAGTGATTGAAGACAAAGTTTAAGTTAGTGAATATTGTAAAATATTGATAGTATTCGAAAGGACAAATACTCAGACATAGACATAGTCATAACGTAAAGTAAAATAAACCAAATCAAGCAAATCCTAATGAACTGAATATACACTATGTTCTCAACAAATGTTTCCCAAAATATCTATAACAGAGCGGGAACGTTTTGATCAACATATAAATTTAATAAATACTATAGGCGGGAACGTTTTGTTACGGTATGATGGGAGGTCGCACGTCTGCGCACCTAAACTTTAAGATTGAAAAAAGCATGAAGTCAATAAATATCCAATTCAATATTAATCTGATATAATAAATCACAAATATCCTAAAGATTATGTGTGAGAAATATCTCAGCAAAATCTGACCAGGAACAATGTCATTTTAGATGAATTATACACCCCTCTCATTTTTGCCGTTCAAAATATTTGGATCCTTTCTCTGCATCCCATTCACTTTACACGCGATTGGAGATTTTCAGGATAAAGTCTTGATTTCACAGAGCGCGCGTTTTACCTCGCGTACATGTATGTCAATGAGGCGCAGATGAGGGACCTGACGCAGAGGAGGAACCCCTTACCATACAGTATAATACTTGACCCAGCCCAGGGATGTTTTGGTAGTAGCACGACATTTTCTATGATCAAAATCGTTAAAACTCTCAATGAATTTTTAAAATCTGCCAGCCAAAGAAACAAAGTGACATTTAAATGCCTGATTTGCATCATTCTTTGGCTTTGCTTAAAAAAATTGAATCAAAGTCCCTTTGGCTTTTGTTTTGATTGTGGTGACCTATAACAGGTGTGTCTGACATTTTGGACTTCTCTGCCGCCCAGGAAGAAGAACTGGCTATCTTGCACACAAAAAGAAATGCGCTAACCTGACTGGCTAATTCCGCTTGGTTGCACAAAAAACAATCACTTCACTGCAGTCTTCAGCAAAGAATCGCCTGCACGCGACTGACTCAGTGACCGCGCATGCGTTCGATTTCACTGCGATTCTTCTTTGTGTCGCCGATGTTTATACAATTTTTATATGGCCAATTATTGGACGACAGCTGGCTTTCAATGTCCCAGGTCAAATTCTGAAAACTACATGGTATCATATATGTTAGGGCAATCCCGGAGAATAGCGACCAGATGCGCGCGATGTGTTCAATTTGTGTATAATCCTATGGCTACGGAAGCATGCGGTAGTGCGTTGGCGATGATTTTTGCACCAGATTCGACCAACAAACATTTGGTAATGTTGGCTCAAGTTTACACTTTTTAACACCAAAATCGATTAAATTTTCCAAAGATTTCTTGAAATATTGAAGGAGGGAAAAGAAAATAACATTTCATTTTCAAACCATTATTCTATTTATAAAAATAAATGTAATAAAAAACTAAAACTAAAGTCACTTTTGGACTTGTTTTGTGGATGGTTACCTGTGTCTATTTTGGGCTTCTGCCGCCGATGTTTGCAAGTTTTACATGGCACGCACACGCAATCTGGTCGCTATTCTCCGGGTTTGCCTATGTTAGCAAAAACATGTTAATCGTACACGAGCCTCACGTTGCACCGTTCAAATTCGAGCTGGTCCACAGCTCNAGGGATGTTTTGGTAGTAGCACGACATTTTCTATGATCAAAATCGTTAAAACTCTCAATGAATTTTTTAAATCTGCCAGCCAAAGAAACAAAGTGACATTTAAATGCCTGATTTGCATCATTCTTTGGCTTTGCTTAAAAAAATTGAATCAAAGTCCCTTTGGCTTTTGTTTTGATTGTGGTGACCTATAACAGGTGTGTCTGACATTTTGGACTTCTCTGCCGCCCAGGAAGAAGAACTGGCTATCTTGCACACAAAAAGAAATGCGCTAACCTGACTGGCTAATTCCGTTTGGTTGCACAGCAAACATTCACTTCACTGCAGTCTACAGCAAAGAATCGCCTGCACGCGACTGACTCAGTGACCGCGCATGCGTTCGATTTCACTGCGATTCTTCTTTGTGTCGCCGATGTTTACAATTTTTATATGGCCAATTATTGGACGACAGCTGGCTTTCAATGTCCCAGGTCAAATTCTGAAAACTGTGGTATCATATATGTTACGGCAATCCCGGAGAATAGCGACCAGATGCACGCAATGTGTTCAATTTGTGTACAATCCTATGGAAGCGTGCGGTAGTGCGTTGGCGATGATTTGTGCACCAGATTCGACCAACAAACATTTGGTAATGTTGGCTCAAGTTTACACTTTTTAACACCAAAATCGATTAAATTTTCAAAAGATTTCTTGAAATATTGAAGGAGGGAAAAGAAAATAACATTTCAAACCATTATTCTGTTTATAAAAATAAATGTAATAAAATAGAAGTCACTTTTGAGTTTTTGACTTGTTTTGTGGATGGTTAGCCCTGCCCCTAGGCTACCTGTGTCTATTTTTGGGCTTCTGCCGCCGATGTTTGCAAGTTTTACATGGCGCGCACACGCAATCTGGTCGCTATTCTCCGGGTCTGCCTTTGTTAGCAAAAACATGTTAATTGTACACGAGCCTCACGTTGCACCGTTCAAATTCGAGCTGGTCCAAAGCTCCCGCATAGCATAGGAAACCCAAACTCGATTCCATCACCCGCCCAGTCCTTCGGGGAGGCAGATTAGGCAGACCCGTTGCGTTGGACAACGTCGGCAGTCGTTGGTCAGAAAAGAGTCGCGACTTGGAAGGCCATTTAAAAACTACTTCAAACTTGTAACAGCAACTTCGTCAGTCATTTAAATTATTCAATATGTTACATTCGATACATACCTTTCCAAATCAAGTCCGGTTTATACAGATTATCCCCTCAAAATGTACATCGAATGGTAATTTTCATCTGCCAAAGTTCAAAATATGTCGATAGGTTTGGCATACACAACATCCATTTACTGCGCATGCGCAATGCTAATTTAGCAAGACATTTTTTCCCCTGCCACCAAATTACAACCGCGCCCCTTTCGTTGAAAGTTCCCACAACGTGGCGAAATTATTATTATTATTATTTATTCAGCCATCAATAAGTTCAAATAGACAAATGTAATACAGTAAATGGAAGAATGTATAAATATGGAACGAGAAAAGTGGAAGGAGGAAAAGGGAAGAGGATAAAGCAAGAAGTGGTGAATGCCCATCCATAGGCCAGGTTTTGCAAAAAGTGAAGTTCTTTTCTGTTTACCCTGAGGCACACAAACCCTACCTCATGGATGGGCATTAACAGAAATATTGCATAATAAACAAATAAATTAAAACATCTTAAATGCACAGTATAGCTAAACACTTTCAAGTTTACTAGTATCCCATTTAATCAGCTCAAATGATTTTGATATCCTTCACAATTAAATTCTTTGTTTTAGAGAGAGAACAAGATCAATAATTATAATGAATTATAAAAAGTGGTATAACTACGACTTGCAGGCAGATTAACAAAATGTTTTACAAAATAAGAATGATATGAACAAAAGTGGAAAGAATTTTAATGAAACGTGCATCATAACACAGAAAAAGTACATTTAAAAAAAAAAAAGTTCTTTGCAGCTGGACTGGTTTGCTAGGCTGGCATGATTTTTCACTTTGTAATCATTTAATCGTTGTTTTATTGTTTTTATTCTATGTGTTCTCATCCTGGAGACCAAGCTTGCTGGAGACAAATATTGGAAAACTACATTGCATTGAAGAAATCCCAAAATGAGAACAATTCCCCGGCCAGGGATAACTCCAACTACTGACAAAATCCCATTAAATTTAGGCAAGTGAGGTCCAATAGTGTCTAACAGTGATTGATTGAAAGAAGCTCATGCCTTTTCACTTTATTTATTTGGGTCATAAACTTTCCATCTTCACTGGTCTTCAAGTCAGACTTTCG
>BQKZ01013755.1:923-11543 GCA_036244855.1 Temnopleurus reevesii | reverse complement strand
CAACAAATGATCTTTATAATTGCCATTGGTTCCCAAGCAAATAAACTCATTTCATCTTCCTCATGGACTCTGGATTTTTCTATCTAAAAAAAAATCATACATAGATCAGCTTTGGGAGAGGTGGCACTTCAGATTCATTTCTTTGCGAACTACATGAACAGTGAAATTATTCATATACTACTGATTTTCAATAACAAATTTGAATATCTTTGGAGTTTCTTTGGTTAAAATCAACCACAAATTTACTTATCTTTCGCAAAACAAAGAAAACGCTGTTTATTGGTTATTTTTGCCAGGACACCGCCTCACACACCAACTCACAGACAGTAACTCTGCTGATGGTCCACAGGATTAACTATTACTTGTGACATTTTTAAGTTAGCGGCAGAATGCATGCAAGAATCGTCTTCTAATTTCCACACATTTTTATGTAAAGCAACTTGTAAATACATCAGCTAATTTCACATCAATTTCTTCATCCCGACCATTACTGATCTATCCCTTTAAACTGCTTTAATCCAGGTAATCGCTTGAACAATCATCTCAAATCGTCACCAAGCACCAACCATTTCCTCTTCGTTATTTCGCTTGATATCACCGCAAATTGCCGTCATCCCCCACTCGATGGAAGGAAATTAAGATGCTAGAAGGCCCACTTCAAATCATAATTGAGTCAATATTGTACCACCTTTATGGTTGCATAATCCATGTTTGTTCCTTCAATTGACTTTGCATGCAGATGGCATGAATCAAAGGTGTCAAATGCACACAAACGCTCGATATATTGCTTCATTTCTAGGCTAAGAAAGTAATTTTCAAATGCCCTGTGGTCAATTTGTAGCACTGGACAACTTAAATCATTGAAGAAATGTTGAAAATATGGAAATATAATGAAAACTTAAACAAGCTTCGTGCAAAGAGCCTCGTTCAGTGTAAGCTATCTTTAATTAATTCATATAAATATTAAGACTTGACTCTTTCAATTGAAAGGTTGAGGACTTGAATCCAAGTAATTGAATCCCTTTCCTTTTACAAGAAATGTATCCACATTGTGCTGCATTCAACCCAGGTGAGGTGATTTAGGACCATCTATTGTTGAAATGCTGACTTTGAAATATTGACTTAGTGCAAATGCTGTCCAAGTATTTGTACCCTACATCAATTGTTATAGATAGCTAGTAATTGAAAAATAAGCTTTGCACATGCAAATTTTAATATGCAATGTGTAACAAAAGCTATTTGAAATTCTTTTCTGAAAAAGCAATAAAAATCAAAAGAGTTAGTATGCAACCTGAATTGAAATTACAGAACCAGTTGTGCATGATATATTGTAGTATGATAAAAAACAACCATATTCAAGCATTGAGCACCCGTGTAGAGAGCAGCAATCTCATGTTTTAATCTTCTTCCGTTTCTTTATCAGTCAATGCCATTTAAGAAAAAATTGTAAACTCCATAGAATTGTCTTTGAACATAGAAACATTTTCACAATTTTTAAAAGGGCATTCACCTGAATGTCAAAAGCACACGTTCAATGCCAAGATGAAGCTATATTGGGAGCCAGGTACATGGACGACCTTTAGTAACATTTACCTAACAAAGGTTGGTAGAATGGAGGATTGCAGGTACAAACGATTTTTCCGACATCACCCTGCAGGCAAAGTGTCCATGCTTTAAATGCAGTCACACTGTTCTAGAATAGCCAACACTGTGTCAGAGCATAACAGACAACAAACATGTACAAAGTAAATTAATCCCATTATGCCCTTCATATGCACAGTAGCTTCAAACACATAAAAGAAATAACATCCCTCTTTATGCAGTTGGGACACCTTTTCCCACATTAATTTGTAGAATAAGGGGCAGAAAATTTATTTTGCAATTTTGGAGGTATTGTGAAGACTTTAAATTAAAGTTGTTTATTTTGTATAATTTCTTTGACTATTTTGTTCACTGTGTAAATTATGCCCAGCTTAGATTGAGTCATTTTTCAGTCGTTACTTGCAATACTTTGTAGTGGACAAAATTGACGAACAGTGAAGCTGTTTAGTGCATACCCAACATAAACAAGATTTAATTTGCCAAGTGTGTCCCCTACATATTTCTGCACATTGGGATGTAAAATGAATTACTACTTAGGGAAGTAAAATAAATTAAATTCAAACTGGTCAAATATTGGCTGTTTATACTAATGTGTGACTGCTCCTTTACCATTGTAGCTTTGTGAATAAGTTCTCAGGGCATCAAGGGCGGTTTGATATAGGAAGTGTGTGTTTATGTACAGGTGCTTTAGAAGGCATGATTAGACATCACTATTACTCGTCAAAACAAGATTCCAAGACCTTATTTCATTCATTGCGAGCGTCCAAACACACATACTAAGGGTGACCTGCCAAATAATGCAACAGAACACCAAAGATATTCAAAGACAATAGTTGTCAGACCTTAAATACCAAAACTGTTACAGGTAAATAAATAGACATTTTGGAATTTATCATAACTTTATCTATTTAAGGAAAATAATTTATTTCGGAAATTAGAAATGTTAACAATTTAACAGTATGAAAGTCCTTGAAATCAGTTGGGTAACTATTAATTAAAAAAAATGATATTCTATACTATTGTGTGATGATCATAATAATGATGAAAATAATTAGCCAGTTTACACATAGAAATACAAGGCGATATTTCAAACTACATTAATACATACTGTAAAACTGTAATACGTTTAAGGCTTTTTGTGACTCTGTACCAAAATGAAGACTCTAAGAAATATTTTTGCGATGCATCTGATTCTATCATTTTTTTATTCATATTAAAGTTTCTAAACAATTAATCTTGAAATCACTAATTTCATCATTCATATTTTGTATAGCGGAGTCATTAATTGTGTAATATGAGAAAAACATTAAACAATAAGTTGTGCCATTATTAGCAAGATCAATATAGGCTTCTGAATATTCCCACATGGAGGATGATCTCACATGGGGTCAGCCACACTCTACACCAGCAGGGGTCCCTGTCTCCCCTTCCGGTCTTCCCTCCATCGGTGTCTCTATACCGATGAACAGCAGGTGGAATTCACACAGAATTATGCAAAATGATATCCCATAAAATTATGTAATGCCTTCTTGAAAATATTTCAGCAACTGAAAAATGTGAAGGAATGCCCAAAGAAATAACTGAATAAAAGCAAATATCGTAAATACATTATGAACAATTTTATTAGCCTATGACACTACTCTTGGTGTATAACAAGAACAATGCACCCAAATTACATTGTTGATGTATAAATTAATTCAGGTGAAATCTATTTCAATAATAGTTGATATTAGTGTATATTATATAATAATAATCCTGATTAATTTAAGCTTCTCAATAATGAGACATGGAGGATGATCTCACGTGGGGTCAGCCACACTCTACACCAGCAGGGGTCCCTGTCTCCCCTTCCGGTCTTCCCTCCATCGGTGTCTCTATACCGGTGGACAGCAGGTGGAATTCACACAGAAACCATGAGTAATAGGTTACCGATCGACATAGGATTCACACCCCTAAAGTCAACAAGTCTGAATGATGTTGGTAAAGGACCCGTTGGCAATACCCTAAAATATCACAAGTTTCAACAAAGAGTGGGTGAATTTATGTTGTGAATGAAAACATCACACCATTTGGGCCATGAGTGAAGGTAATATGGTGAATCTAAATTTAAAATGGCATATGAGCTAGATTGTATTTCAAGTTATGAAACAACCCTGGAAAAAATGTTGAACAAAAAGCAATGTTTACAATACACTATGGTATTGAATGAACACGATATAAACTATTTCTGTAAGATTAAATCAAACACTAATTCAATGCCCCTTTGTAATGCTATTAAAATTGGAACCAGCTTGTGAGTGTTGTGTCCGCACAGTTCAATACATGACGTCTATTTGTCCTATAACCCACTTTATTTTACAGAAATAGTTTAATTTGTGTCAATGTTAATCAAAATAACATAAATCATTACAGAGGATGGAGTCTTTACAGCAGATACATAAGATAAAATATGTAGTACACAAACTGGGGTAAACAATTATTTTTGTCATTTTTGCCACATCTTTCAAATTCGTATCTCAATTATAGGAAGGTCAATTATTTCCATACTGCTAAATGTGGAAGAGAAAAGTGGAGCTGCTCAAGTAAAACGCTAGACTCAGGCAAAGAAGATGATGTCTTTCTTGTGCATTAGAAATATACCTTCTATCTACTTGCACATTTCTATCACATAAACAGTCTAAATCATATCAGCCCCATTCTTAAATTACTGTTCCAATTGCATCAAAACATTTCTTTATGGCATTACCAGCAACATCAGCCTCACATAAATGCCAACTGTTAAGGAATATGCATGAAGTATACTTTTGTTGTGTTTTTTGGAAAATGTAGGGCTTACATCCCAAGTATAGCTAAGCATATGGATATCATTGCTAGGGACTCAAAATCCAAGGATCCCTTATCCCTGGATGTGAGCAGAAGATTTAACCGATTCTGGCAGGTGATATATTGAGGAAATAATAATGGATAATCCATAAGATGCTAAAAATCGTGATTTCACTATCAAAAGGGGTAAGAGTCCATTTCAAAATCAAACTTCTCAGAAATGTAAAACACACACACACATATAAATAATACAAATATAAGGCAAGTAATCATGATTAATTTCTCCAATCACTGGGATAAAATTTGAAAAATAAGTGATAATTTGAACTGATTCTGTAATAGAAAACATTCATGAATATTTTTGCCAGACATTTGGATTGCGCCAGGGACTAAAAACAATATGACTCCCCTATACGGAGCAAAAACAAGGGTGCTAATATCAAACGTAGTTATCCTGCCACACCAAAGACATGTCAGGACAGTGCTGTATAATATTCTAACTGGGAAAAATGAATACAACATATTGCCTTAACACCAAATTATAATGCAAATAGCACCAAGGCGATCATATTAATTCAGTTCTGGTGCTATTGTTCTGCCACTTTTCTAGTGTTAAGACCCTCACAGTAAGGAACATGAAATCCGGGGACCCCCTATCCCTGGATCTGCGCATCGGATGGAACCGATTCTGGCAGGTGATATATTGAGGAAATAATAATGGATAATCCATAAGATGCTTAAAAAACGTGATTTCACTATCAAAAGGGCTAAAAGATGCATTTTATAATTTAATTTCTAATGAATATAAAAGACATACCCCCACACACATAAAATCAAAAGGCAAGTAATATTTTTTTCTCCAATCACTGGGACAAAATTTGAATAATAAGAGATAATTTGAACTGATACTGTAAAAGAAAACATTGATGTATATTGTTGCCAGACATTTGGATTGAGCCAAAACCGTAGGACTCCTCTATGTTTGGAGCAAAACCTGGGTACTAATATCAAACATAGTTATTCTGCAACACCAGAGACATGTTAGCACAGTGCTGTATAATATCCTAACTGAAGAAAAAAAAATGAATATAACATATTGTTTTTAACACCAAATTATATAACAAATAACACCATTGGAATCATTCTAATTCAGCTCTGGTGCTATTGTTCTCACACTACATTCACAGTAAGAAACATGAAATCCGGGGACCCCCTACCCCTGGATCTGCGCATCGGATGGAACCGATTCTGGCAGGTGATATATTGAGGAGGTAATATTGGATAATCCATAAGCTGCTAAAAAACGTGATTTCACTGTCAAAAGGAAAAAAAGGCCCATTTTAAAAGAGAATTTCTAATAAATATAATAGACATATGGTTTGAAAGAGGTTCATTGCAGTAAAGAATAATTGAAGACAGCTGATCATTTGTCTCACAATGTGCAAACGTAGAAATACAATAGACATACCCACATATAAATAAAAAGGCAAGTAATCAAGATTTATAAATTTAGAGGAAAAAACCTGGTAATTTCAAATGGATTCTGTGATATAAAAGATTCATTGTACACAGTTGTTGCCAGACATTTGGATAATGCTAGAGACCCAAAACTATATACAGAGCGAATACCAGGATGCTAAAATCAAAGGTATTCTGGCATACCAGAAGATCAGTGTCGAGACACCAGCACTGTATCACATCCTAACTGAAAAAAAATGAATATTTTCAAAAATTAACATATTGTTTCTAACACCAAATTTTAATACAAATAACACCATTGGAACCATCTTAATTCAGTTCTGGTGCCATTGTTCTTACGCTTTTCTGGTGTTCAGACATTAATTCACAGGAAGGAACACAAAATCCGGGGACCCCCTATCCCTGGATCTGCGCGTCGGATGGAACCGATTCTGGCAGGTGATATATTTAGGAGGTAATAATGGATAATCCATATGCAGCTAAAAAACGTGATTTCACACTCCGAGTGAAGAATCCAACGGTAATGAAAACCCACTCATGCGGAATTGTAAAACACGCTGATTTATGGGCCAGATTTAATTAACAATTTGGGGGAGAGGGAGGTAGGGGGTAGAGGTGATTTATGCCGAGTTACACTTGGTTCATCTCAATATTTGCAGTGGTCCATAATCCAGATGTTTACATGTCTTCATCTCTAGCTACAAATTGGAATCTTCCGGCCGGGTATGATTTTAACATCTAATGAAGATAACACCAATGATTTTATTCAGATGTGCTTTCAAATGATGTGTTTAAAAGATAATGAAATATATGTACATACATACATTCAGAAAGTGATATGGCTTAATATAATGTGTGAAACAAAATCACTCGAAACTTCTCTCTACAAAATTGAAAACCTTCTGACAGAACATGTTTACATCTTATGAAGATTGCGCCTATTACTTTATTCCTTATACTGTTTGGATATATATATAGCTTTTCTATTTTTTCCATGAAAACACACATCATTAATGATGATATTTTTACAACCAGATGACCGGGCAGACATTTGCATATACTGTATAGACATCCAATATATAAAATGGCATTTGTCTTTTATGCTATAAAAACATTTCTGATCAATATCTATTCGCATCCCATACCTTTTAAAAAATGAAGCAAACATGGAAGGGGAGAGAGAGAGATAGGGAAACGAGACAAGCTAGAGGGTTCATCAAATATAGACTAACTAAACATCAACCCTTGTCAGACATATTTTCCAGTTGATTGGCCTTCATAATACATTCATAAGATAACAATACTTCAAGCAAAGGTAATCATTACAAATTGATTCTACAATGTACCCGCCTATCAATTAGAAGAAAAGCCAAAGAACCATTGTTATTCACATGAACTCTGAATATGATGAGAATAGAACATAAATGAATGAATTATGAGAAATCAATAAACTCCGTGGCCTTGTTTATATGATTCAGGATATTTCATCAATCACTTGCCCCACTGTGCATCAAATAACAACTCAGGCCTTGAGACAGAACATGAATGAAATAATACTAAAATATCAACCAACTTTGTTACCATCTTTGATTTGATTGAGATAAATAATTGCTCAATTTGTAGCAGAATCAGTCACACATTTCCTTCACATATTTAGATTCATTGCTACTTTGGTGCCACAATGCACTTGCTCATATTCCTCAACACACATCTAACACAGGCGTGAAACAGAACATGAATGAAATAATCATAAGATATTAACCAACTTTCTAACCATCATTGATATAATTGAGATAAATAATTGCTCAATTCTTCAAAGAATAATGAACAGTAACTCATTAATTTTCTTCAAATTGCAAGTTTAGTGCCACAATGCACTAGCACATGTATATTCCTCAACACACATCTACAACCCTTTTTGCTTACATCAACCCTTTACAGGCTCAAAACAGAACATGAATGAAATAATCACAAGATATTAACCAATTCATTATCACCGTTGATATGATTGAGATGAATAATTGTTCTATTTTGAGCAGAATCACGACTAGTATTACCGTCACTCATTCACTTTCTTCACATATTGTGTATCATTATCGGTTTAGCGCCAAAAGGCACTTGCACATATCACTCAACACACACCTAACATCCTTCTTGCTCTCATACCCTGAAATCATGTAAGAGTTAAATCGATACTCCTTCTCTTTGGGGAACACAAATTATTCAATTTAGCAACCTGCGTGTGAGCTGGGACAGAGAAAGGCAACATGCAGCTAATATAAAAACAGCAATGGATGTCGAGAATTTGTTGGAAGTCAATAGCCCTTCCAGCTGAGATACCCTGCAAATGTAATTCTCAGGTATGCCACAATTTTAGCTCTTAAATTTGTTAATCACATGTTAGAAACAAGCCCTAGGAGCTTGATTGCAAAGGAGAAGGGATATAGCTTTAATGCAATGTTGTAGGTTCTTTCCTTGAGGGTTTTCGTGTCAGGGAGAGAGAAAATAGCTTCTACGTCAGCAGTGGTTTGGGGCTCCTAACAAAGGGTTTTCAGATACAAGCATCTCAGGTTTGGGTTGAGTAACTGCTCAAGGAGAGACTTTTCTTTATTGGATTTCTTTTCAAGAGGTTTTGAAACAAGAGAAAAGGGATATTAATTAGTAATCACGTATTTATTATCCGGTAAGTTCTTACTTATTTACAATGAGGTGCTTTTAATCAATTTTTTGTCTACTACCTAATATATCATTGTAATTACAATAAAGTTAAGCATGCATTATGAAAAAAAATAGTATTGTATTGTGTTCATGGATGTATGTGAGAAAAGAGGGTTGTGATAAAAAAGCATTGAGTTACTTTCTAAAAAGTATCTGTAATCTGTAAACAAAATCAATTCATTAATGAATATTTGAGAAATATTTCATGCCCAATTCTGTCTCAAGCTCTCTTTCTATCTCTCTCTTAAGTGATGTTTTTTAAGCATCTGATAGGGTTATGATTATCTTTTGTTATTATCATTAATTTTTGCATTTTGTGTATTTGTCATATTCGAGTTGTACATTTACTTTTGTGCATATGTATGTTGCAATTTTGTTGATCATGTTCAATTCAACACTTGGTTGCTTTGCATGATTGCTAACAAAAAGCACTTTATATACATGTATCTATCCATCTATCTTTCTCTATCTTTGGAAGCAATTGCGTCCCATACTGATAGACACTAGTGAATGTTAACTCTTTCTATGCCCTATTATGTTTCCCTAGGCTGGTGCATTAATTTCCCCATTGCAGTTTTAAATATTTTTCTGATACATTGCTATGTTCATATGGTCCTAACTTTTTACTGGTGCATTCTCAAAGAAAACGTATTGTAGCAAACTTGTAGGAAAAAGTTTAAGCTTTCCAACCATGTATGGCATGTTTTATATTTTTACACATTTGGTCTAATAATCTAATTATTGATTGATGATGTTTTTTTTTTTCAAAAAATTTTCTTCTCTCCCATAGAAGCTGTATTGTAAAGAAGTGCACTCATGCATTCAGGGGTCCAGACAGTCCTGATAAGCCAAGAGATTAGAGACACCAGCCATTGACGAAGTGGAGTGGCCTGGGAATATTTCAATGAACAGGATGTAGATCATCTTACCACATCCAAAAGCCATTCTTTGACATGTATAATCTCATGTAATTACCCTGTAATTAGTCAATCTAATTACATAATCTGAATCAGCAACTAGCGCAGGATTCAAGACCATCTCTCTCGCCTCATCCACCGAGAATATACGGGTCCTTTTGCGAGCGGGTGCCATCACCTTCGAAGAATTTCTCGATCAAAAACTTTGTAATAAATCGCGATTTACTCGGAAAAATCAAATATAAAGTGTGTTTGAAAATGTACTGTTGCAGAATAAAGTTGTATGAAGTATCGATTGGCATGCAATTTTCCGGCGCGTGCCTCGCTATTATACAACTGTACGGGTTTTATTGCATTGCTGTATTATTGTCGAGGATCGTCGACAAGAGCGTGCGAGCGCTGGTGCGTATCCTCGACAAGGACGGGTAAAAGGTTAAAGATTACATGGAAGGGTTTCCTGTCCATCTAAATAAGTCCAAGCACACCAAAGGCTTGGCCTTACTGCCCACCCGATTGGCCTTATACAGATTCATTGTGAAATATAATAATGATAATAATAATCATAGCTGCAAGTTATATAGAGCACGTATCCAATCTGCTGAGTGCTCAAGACGCTTTGCAATATTATTATCCTGGCTATTCCTGCCAGGTACCCATTCACCTCACCTGGGTTGAGTGCAGCACAATGTGGGTGAATTTCTTGCTGAAGGAAATTGACGCCATGGGTTGGATTTGAACCTAAGACCCTCTGGTTGAAAGGTGAGAGTCATAGCCACTGCACCACAGCGCCTCCGTTTAAAATCCTACCCTGTAGAAAAGTAGCCCCACCCTAAAAATAACAAAATTTTATGTCATGCTTTAACTTAAAACTGGTTGAATGAAATGGGTTTAGCATTACTGCACACTCGATCAATCCAATCAGGTAACCCACAGACACATCTTAGTAGAATATAGAAATATACAATGACTCTCGAGGTTCTGGTTAAAACTATTCGCACGAATGAGCATATCAGATAGTACCATACTCCCGAGGGCCAACGGCCCGAGGGAGAATGATACTATCTGATGCTCACGAGTGCGA
>BQKZ01013754.1:0-10998 GCA_036244855.1 Temnopleurus reevesii | reverse complement strand
AATTCTGTATATACCTCTTCTTCGGGGTGGTAATGCTTTTTAATTTGCTACAAAGGAAGTAAATTTGTAATAAAGCGGTGCGTTTCATTGTGCATTGTTTAATGATTTATAGCCTTATATTATCTTCACCAGATGATTATATTTTAATACAGAATAGGAGTGTTTCAATACTGCAGTAACATTTCTGCGATTAGAATTATTTGTGAATATGTAAAGTGCATTTCTGTTCATACTAACTGTTCACACTAATTTTACATAATTTTATAACCGTTTAATTTAGAGCAATAATTAAAATAATTACACTGAGACTGCAAGTCCTTCATATGTTTCACCTATCTTTAGAGGTCAATAATGAATTTGCGCATTCTGTCTGATTGCAATCAATCGTTGAAGCAATTATCTAAAATGAAAAAAAAAGACCACCTCGTGTATCGATGCGGTTTAATGAAGCCGTTTTAATCCAATTAATTGGTATTGGATTCACTACGGGTCGACGTGCAGCTAATAAAACGAGCTATAATCTAAAAGTTCTGCCAAAAATCATTGGATTGATTTTGTCATTGCCAATGCACCAGCTTACTAAATTAAAATGGCTCTAGTCACCTTACTTTCAGGGGTGGATTATATCTAATTTGCAATTAAACGAGTGCTTGCACATAGTTTGAACAAAACTATCTTCAAATTCACTGTAATATAACTGTCCTCCACTTGACCTTTAATGTTTTCATTCCTCTCAATTGTTATACTGTACCTCATTATTTGGGTTCAATTGCCATGAAATCACATTCTTTACATATTGTCAATTGCCTTAAATGCTATGTATAAACCCGAACTTGTAAGTATTATTTAAGCTGAAGATGAAGTGATGTCACTTCGAAACATGGTTTTATTAAAAAGTTGTGTTCTCTTTATTCTTTCGGTAGTAAAACTAAACTCACTATTTGCTGTAATGGAGCATTGTCATTCTTGCTAAATTTGTGATAAGTATTCTGTAGCTATATTTGTATTTCGTGGGTCATGTTTAAGCATAAATTCAATTGACATGAAAAACAATTATAAAATATGGACCCTTTTCTTGCCATCGGAGATATATTTATATATTTCAAGTGCGATGCCACAAGTTTCCTCTTTCTATTTTAAGAGTGTAGTGCTGTCAACACAGCGGGGCAATTCTACGTCATACGAGTATATCAAACTTTACAATGGCCCTGTCAGACGTCATATCTTCTTGAATGAGAGGAGGTCACGTGACGATGACATGGATAGTATTCATCGTCCTGTATACCTGCCTCAGTATTCCATACTGACGAATTATCGAACAAAGTCATGTTTTATCTTCTGTGTACATTGGAAAGGGCACGGCAAGCCAACGATAGGCAGGTGGTGGTGTTCAAACAAACGCTAGAACGGACACGTGGGACTATTCACATCATTGGGAAATAGTGCTAAGCTATTGGCCAGGGTACTACACGTCCTATTCGTACTTTATTAGTACAAGTTGCCTATCCGTGATAAAATAGAAGATAACATTCCACTTTGTAGGTTAAAGAAACTGAACAATTAAAATGTAAAGCTCCTTGAATGCTGCAATCAACATGAAACTCAAAAACGCATAGGGATGATGAATATCGTTAAAAAATGCTTGAAATGAGAATAGAAATACATTATATTCACTTTCTATATATACGTGCAAAATGAAACAATGGAATGTAATTACATAGAATACTGCAGATTAATGTGTTTGAAGCATTTGCTTTGGTACTAAAACAACACCCTTCTGAGACAACCCTCACCAATTTCAGAAGATTCTTCTTAGAGGCTTAATTATGTCTTACAATTCTTATGGGGTGTTGCTCAAAATCAACTGCAAATCAACGGCAACTTTGAAAATTGTAACGCGCATTTTCATTCGCGCACGGTATGCGCATTTAACAAGACGCGCATGAAACAACGATTTTGATTGGCGCGTTCCGATCAACTGGAACTTGCGATCATTTGCAACTATTGAGCAACACCCCCTTAGGCAAAATATCTTGGAATGTGTTGGGTCGATTTAAAATGATTGGTCCTATACATTACATTTCCAAAAATGTTTGGTCCTCGATGGAAAAAAATGGTCCAATATAATGCCGTATTCTCTATAATCGGTGCGTCAAGCTACCTGCATCAACCACTTACTATTCAATACATATTTCATTTGCTGCGCAACATGTGGGCAGAGTACGCTTTAAGAAACCAATTACGATATCACGTGAATGTGATATCAAGCTAATTCACAACTCACCCGTTTGTCGAAATTGCACAACTAGTTGCGTTGAATAATGGCCGCATGAAATACCATTTATACCATTTAATTGAACAATAACCACGTGGAATGTAATTGATACTATCTAATGTTAAAACTGCTAAATTCCCACGTAATCTATCGTTCTCTTATCTGTGGAACGTTATATTGACGCATTCTGACCTTCCTACTTCGTCTCTGAGGGCCTTTCAGAAATCGATATAAGCGCTGAATAATTCGTAATAATCCGCCTATATGTGCGAAACACAAAACAGTTTTCTTTACAAAATGAAAGAAGTTACAATTTGGAAATGTTGGGGCGGGTGTAGGCCTGCTTGAAAAAAAGGCTATTCTAACATATCCACGCGGCATATGTCAACGGGTTCCATAACAATAATTGCTGTTGGACACATCGCCAAATTCTCATTGCAACGGACAAATTTAATGCACTTACATTAGCCATGTTACAAATATATTGGAAACGAGGGGGATTTAAAAAAAACTATTACTGAACTCATCATGACAGTACGAAAACAGTAGGCTTGGCAACAAGCGGCGGATTACATCCATGGCGGATTAAACGAGCCTTGTGAACATAATCGTTATGCTAATCATAAACACATAATACCAATACCGTTCAAGCACATGTGAATTAAGTTATATTGATAATGGAAGGAACATATGTTTTAGTATCAACATATAATTCCCTTTATGTGGAAATACAAAAACACGTCATCGCTTCGGTGGATACATCTAGTGGAAACCAGAACAGTCGCCCGAGGCAGGAACATGATATTTCAAGCCAAGAGTGTGTTTACCCCTGTATGGCTTTGTACGCGTTGCCCACATGTGGTGACGAAACTAATTTAATTTCCACGGACTCTTAACTGCATTTCTAGTTCACCGTATGATTTTGAGTATTAGCATTGGATGTTTACATGCACCCGATCTGTAAAGTAATTCCAGCCGTGAAAAGGAGCACTGATTCAATTGCCATTTCATATAAACTCCTCAAAATCTTTGAAATCTAGTTTTGTGTGTTAACGTCTTGTCACTCTGAATAAAAGAGACCATGTCCGCCTGGCCAAAATTCTTTTCGACACATTTGCGTGTCTTTTTACCTTTGCCTTTACATGTTTTAAGACTCGCTCTAGCATGTGGTTAAATATATATTCCATTGAGAGTTTCTAGACCAACCCAAATACACGAGATAATTTATATTTCTCTGTAATATTCATCCCACCACTACGCTTATTCGATCCTGTAACTTCCAAAATACATCGACAAAGCCCTATTTATTGTATTTATCCGTTGGAAGGACCGTGCCTGATTTTTTGTTCATTACCTTGAATGAGCTATTTCATTGATTGTACAAATAATTGATCTACAAATCATTTTCTATCTTTTAGATGAGTAAGATGATGAAATGGAATGAACAATCAGTTGGTCTGACTGACCCAGTGGCTTCAATCGTAGTTACCCTTTGCCTTCCCATCCCAATTCCCTTGAGCATTCAGTCGAAGGTAATGACCCTGTATTTCTGAATGATTGGAGGCAGTGAAACAATGCTAATTACGAGGCTACATTCATTTTGTAGAATAGATCATTAACTAGCCTACGTCAACTACCTCATTAGACAATCCATCTACCCTTTTTAATTATTTTGAGCGGCAACGCTTCCTTTGTGATACCTCATGATTAGGACATCATGATTTCCCATCTTTTAATATCCACCGATTGATGGAAGATCTGCGAATGCAATTTGCAAATGCTATGTTTCGACTGCACGGAATAAACCAATAATGTGGTAAAAAACTAAGGATGCAATCGAAAGAGCACGCTTGACAAACTGCAAAACTTGATGGAGCCTAAAATAGCCCTCTCCGCATCACCCCTATCCATCTTTGACATTCACGGTCCAAAACAACGCATTTGCATCAGCGATTCAATCAAACTTTACTACAGCCCAGCTAGCAGATGACACAATCATTTTTGTTGGGGTCCGTTGCTTTCATTTTCGGTCTGGCTGATCTTCGAATCAAGCTGCGACTTCTAGACATTTCCTTGTCACTTTCTCGAAAGCTTCTCCTCTCCCCTCGCTGCCTCGACTTGTAACCATACTCACTCATTCGCCGTTTCAACACAGGGCTCAGCTCCCGCGCAATTGGTATCTTTGCCATTTGCAAGAGCTTCTGAAAGATATCCAGTATGAGGAAGTTCTCTTTTGCTGAAGTTTCGAGATGCGCGCATTTCCAGTTATTCTGCGCTAAAGTCACTCGTGCATCGTCGATATCAACCCGACGTTGGAGCTCGAGATCAGATTTGTTTCCTACGACCACGATGGGTATATCGCAAAAATTGGTCCTCTGTTCTTGAATTTGGTTGTATATTTGCTTAACGTTTTCAAACGATGACATACTATCTATCGAATACACCAAGACGAAAGCATGCGCCGTTGAAATCGACAATCGTCGCATTGCCGGAAATTGCAATGTCCCTGATGTATCTAGAATATCTACTTTAATACTATGCCCATTGATATGATACTCGCGACAATGTAAATCCTCAACGGTCTCCTTGTATTTGTCTTCGAATTTACTGTTGATGAATTGTTGAATTATTGCCGTTTTGCCAACCTTCCCCGATCCCATGACCACTAAACGGTAGTGTTCCTCCCCGTCCGACATTTTCAAGGTATTTTATAGCATCCACAAATTAAAACGCTGATAACTTATCTTCCCTTATTGCATGGGATACTCTAGATCCATATTTTTTAATAGTTTTGATGTTGTACGCCAGCGAAACGGCCAAAATCAAGTAGTTAAAATAATATTAAGCCTCCTTGACGACTGTAGATAATGTTTCTCCGTGATGATACTGTGTAAAGAGGACACCTCTTCACGTTTCCTTTCATTCAAAAACACCCCAGAGTTGAAATGACATCATCAGTAATCCAACGACCTTTGATGAAGCTTTGCACCATTTCTGAATCCCATGAATCTCAACGTAACGATGGTGACGAAACACCTTGAAAATGCGTGGTTAAAGAAAGAACTTTCAATTTGTGCGTAATTGTAATCCCTCCTTTCACTTTCTTCCGAAAACGTTGCAAAATATTTAGATGAAGAAAAATGTCTGACAAGCGGTAATGAATGTATTTAAAGTTGGAAGTTTCTACGAAGTACGATTCAAGCGTTCAGGCTTGTGCCATCAGACCGTTTAGACAAAAAATATAGAGAAGGTTTAATAACATTGCTCTTCCTCTTCACGTTGTTTTTCAGCTGAATGTTTCAGCGCTTGTTCATTTAAACACGAGCACTCTCTCAATATTTATCTTAATCGGTTTTCGTCTTCCACTGATATGAACTTGTTTTCACCAGAGTCTGCTTACTTCCTCTGTCTCTATTTCCGTGTAAACGACATTTCGTTTACTTGATGAATGGGTAAAGGAAAAATAAGGTAGCCGTGGGGCCTCGCAATGTTCCAAAACAATGCACAATATTCAGTGTGTTTTCTATCCGAGAGATAAATCAATGACTCGTAAACAGAATGACGAAGTGAGGTTCGTCCCACTCTACCACAAGTATTTCATTAGAAACCTTTCCCTTTACTCTTAGAAGATGTCTCAATTCATAGGTAATCAAATGCCAGAGGGATTCCCAAATGCTGTACATCAGCTGGAGAGTAAAATGCGATATCACATATTCAGAGAAGTTTGCAAACAAGCAAGACAAATTGCATCTTCCTCCGCAGAGCGATTAATTCCGAAGTATCCAGTCGTGGAATATATAAAGATGCTCCGATACGTTAGTTAGAGTAAGAGAGAAGGAGGAGAGGAGATCCACGATGTAATTTCGAGGTTAGATACCGAAGAGGTGCACAACTGAAGAAACTCTTCGATCAGAATGAAGACAGACGAGTTGTGTCAGTTCTGCACACTTGGCGCGCTCCGAAGGGAATGAGGGAGTTCGATGCCTAGCCGATCAAATTAATGTCCCCCGCACTCACCACTACACAAACAACAAACAACCACCGTCATTAGTGGCGTCTACCCAACGCAGAGGGCGTGGTTCTCCTATCACCTATTATGATTTTTTTTTCAATCGGCTAGGGACCCGAAAGCGGATTTCGTCGGGTAAGCGATAAGGCTGTAGGTGTAGGATGAAGGACAAATTGGATCAAGCAGGATGATCTTGGTTATTAGAGAAGGGAATAGAGCGGTATTTTATTCAGGTGTTATGAATCTTGAATAGTAATTGCAACTGCACGCGTGTCACCTTTATGCTCGCTGGGATTATCACTGTGAAGCTGGTATTGATCTTACACATGCTGCATCAATACCTTGTTCTATAGGGTTTCCACTCGTTTTCTTTTCGATCTTTTAAATGTAATTTGAATATAAACTTCCAGAAACACCTCCATCTTAAAAACATTTTATTCTTTTCCCCCTAGGAATTATAAACTTCCAGAAACGCCTCCATCTTAAAAGATTTTATTCTTTTCCCCTTAGGATGTGAAGTGCATAATATCACGAAAAGGTGATCAGGCGATCGATAAAAAGAGATGAATTAAGTGCATGCATAATGTCAACTAATATTCATTGTAATCTTAGAATTGCCGAAATAAAACTTTGCTGTTATTTTATTCATTATAACTGATTATATTCACTCAAGTCCTTTTCATTTGTAATTGTTTTATGCGATGTTCCTCTACTCTAATTTCCCTAAAGCCTTTTGTATGTAGAGAAAGTCAAAATAAATAAACCGGGCTTGACACCTTTATGCCCCCTCTGTTTTTTTTTAACTTTGGCACTCGGTTTTTCTCAGAAAATACAATATTTTAACAAAAATCAATACTACACAAACTTAATAAGGATATTACAAAAACAAAATTGAATAATTATTTCTGTTACGTAATTAATCATTTTAAAGATTTTAAAGCCCAAATATAATTTCGGTAGAGATTTAAAAATGTGAATTACACGGGATGTTTATCAACACAAATGATTCTTACGATAATTCTTCTTGAACTTATTCTGTTTGAAAATTAAAATTTCATTGTTAAATCATTATCAGCCCCTCCCTCGATAATATAGATATATTGTTTATTTTCGGGCACATGCTGGATCTCTTTCCTAGTTTCGAAAAAAAAAAGAATAATAAAAAGATTTACTTTAAAAAATACATTCTGAAGTTTTCATTTGATTCACTGCATGAGAACGTGTTCTTTAGCGAAAAAATAACTTTTTTAAAAGTCGTGATTCATGAGACTGTAGAATTGTTCCATCCTTTAGGCAGTTAGGTTATATATTTAGCAAAACTCTTTTTTCCCACAATTTTTGTACAATTTCTTTATGGTACTATATTTCAATTCACTTCTATTTGAAGGCAAACATTTAGGTGAAAAGAATCGCTTTAATTACCCAAAATTTACATTAGTTTTAAAAGGATCGTGCTGATACACAAAATATTTAGCATCGATTAGCTTTAAAAAAATGTAATTGTATTTGTATAAAATTCTCTCCTATACGTGCAAACACTGCAGTGCTATAAATATTAACGCAGTGCTACAAATATCAACGCATCACGATTTGATAATACAGCTTGAAGTGCATGCGGGGTTCACAAACAAGTTTTGCAAATATTGCCTTAAATCATTCTTAATTCGTCAGAGCAGATAGGATTTCAAAAGTACCATAACAGGCTTATCGTCTGATACGTCTCAATGACTCACGCTAGTAATCACATTGAGGATAAGCCTGTGTAACTGTTTCTTAGTCATATCTCATTTGTCATTTCTTATTTCCACTGATGCATCTGATGAAAATCTATTTGTGTATCCGGAACAACTTGATTCATTCCTGAATCAAAAGGGATCTGTTCAATACTATATAGTTGGATAAATTCAAATATATTTGTTCCTTATTCATCATATAAAATAATCTAAACATTTCAACTTTCATACTAACTGTATTCCAAGGAAACTAGACGGTATATATACCTCGATCTGTAGTCACATGAAGATCTGACAATAGTACCGTCCAAATGTCCAGACCCTTTTTCCTCAGTTATAAAAATTACTTCTATTTTTCACCAGGCCTTTGTTTTCATCGACGTTATCGAGCATTTCTGTCAAAGGCTTGATTTTCGATATTATGTAGGCCCGATATGTTTAGAAGCTTTAAATTTTGTATTTGAATCCATCCTTCAGACAAAATTATCAGAAATTTAAAAAAAATCCTTTGTTATTTACCACATAAGTCTTATCAAATAGAAATGATATATAAATTTGTACATTGACTTATCTTTAGATTTGCCTTTACGTAGCAAAGAAAAATATTTGCATCGTTTAAGCTTGAAGTTTTGTATACATTCCATTATCATCATTGGCAATTCAAGCATTTAGAAATCTGATATATTGGAAGCAACGGACCAAACTTGAGCATTTACAAATAACCATCGTAAATTGAAAACCCTCTCGGGGATTCGTTTATCTTAGCTCACGTTTTGTTTACCTCCATAAAGGCCGACTCAGACCTTTGCGTTTTTAGCCTGCGTTGGGTCAGCGTTTTTTTTTTACAACGCTCCCTCGACGCATAAAGATGCAGGTGATACGGTATACTTACGTTCGGCGCATGCTCCTTGTGCGAAAGCTGAACGTCATTTCACCGTCTGAGCACCGTATAATGTGCGCTCGGGGAGCGTTTTTAATTTTCAAAACGGTTAGCTGACGCAGGCTAAAAACGCAAGGGTGTGAGTGGGCCTTTAGGTGGGACGGCAAATACTTGGGAGAAAATAAAAATCTTAACGTGTGGTTATATTCTGCTAGATTCTAGCGCGATGAACTTTATTTTTCAAAACGCATCTTGCTCTTTAAGCGATGAAAGGATGGATATCCGTTATTGCTTCACCAAACCTTTTCAAAGTTTTAATGGAAACTGTAATGACAACATGATGAACTTGCTTAATATAGGATACGTCGCTTAGAACTGAAAGGAGACCTATCACATCGACCATTACTAAATAATTTCACATTTTCCAACAGGGATTGATACACTCAGAGTGATATAGAATACGTCTTCATGGGTCGATTCCTTTCCAAGGCAGAGTCCCTTCTATCCGACTAATGTTCATGCTTAAGAGTAAAAGGATTCATTCTTATTTGACTGACATTTTTCTATCCAACATCACTTTTTTTCCGAGCAGAACAGTTGTAATGTTCAGTCGAAAATTAGTTTTCATAGCTCGTATAAAGGAGTGAATGAAGCGAATGAAGCCAATTAAACCCACAACAAAAGATAAATGGGAAGGGATAGACATTGATAATGTTGATAGAGACAATAGTAGGCTAAACATATGACATCTAGATGGATTATACATTTGCATGAGATCAAATCACCCAATTATGAATCACCGAGGTCACGAATTCTTCAAAAGAAACGATGTAAAAAAAAAATTCAGAGAAAAAAAAAATACACATACATCTTGAGTAGATATGAACATACTTTAAAGTAAATTTGATGTTTGTAATAAAAACAAATGATTGGTAGTGGTAAGATAAGGCGTGTTTTCCGTTTGGAATCTGAATAAAGGTTATTTTCTCAATATCGATTATACAAATCAATTAATTCATCAAGGCATTAATTTATAGTTCACTGTATGCCAGAGTTGTTTGATCTGTGAATCGTTAACATCGTTTTCTTTTTTTTTTGCCAGAGCTTTCTATGGTAAAAAGTTTTATGCAAGGAATCCCACTTTAGAATGGGGAGTTGCCGGGACATGCGAATTTATTTCGCTGCAGATTAACCTACATCTACATCACGGGAAAACTAGAAAAGGGGTGGAAAAAAAAGAAATACGAGGAGGAAAAAAAGACATTTTGAAATGATGAAGATTGGAGGAGGAGGAGGAGGAGGAGGAGGAAAACAAAGACAAAAAACGGACATAGGAGAAGAAAAGAAGGAAAGGGAAATACGGGGGGGGAGGGGCGGAAATCTTAAAGAGGGGTAAAAGAAATATAAGAATAAGACATAAAAAGGGTGAAAAGAAAAAAAGAAATAAGAAGAAAAACTAAAAAGAAAAAAGAGGAGATGAGAGGGAAAAGGAGAAGACATAAACGGAGGAAAAAGGAAGATAAATATAAAACAGGGAGACAGAATAGGAGGAGAAGAAGAAGAAGAATAAGAAGAAGAAGGGGAGGAAGAGGGAGAAGAAGACGAAGAATGAGAAGAAGGAAGATATGAAAACAGAATATGAGAAAGATGCAGAGGAAGACAAGCTTAGAGACAATATAAAATGGGGTTCGAGACATAAGCCATAATGATGTAATCTTATATATCCAACCTTCAAATACAAGGCTATTCTCTCGATTAAGTTGTCTATCAGCAAGCTTTAAGAGCATTCTAAGTAACTTTATAGCTCCTCTTTCGTATATCTAGTTGGAATTTTACCCCGGATCGTAACACTTCACTCAACCACGCTGAAAAAAAAAACTTGGTGAACCAAGATATCAGTTGTACCATAATATTCTGTTGGTTATCGCACCTACGCTTCGATGGAGTGAAGTGCATTATCATGTAGAAATATGTGAGGTTGGCCATATATATTTCAAATGAATAATATATATTAAAGAATTGAAGATTTGAAGAAGAGAAAAGGATACGAAGGCATGAGAGAGTCAAATGAAATGAAATGAAAGCTAGATTTACCTTCCCG
>BQKZ01013753.1:3174-13535 GCA_036244855.1 Temnopleurus reevesii | reverse complement strand
CTCCTCAAAACATTTAAATTGAGTATAAATTCAGCCAAAAAACATGAAATTGTTGTTTTCTCTCCATTGGTTAAATTTTATGTTAATGATATTAGTTAATATTTTCATTCATGGCTAAATGCATGTTGTACGGACAAAATCATGTTGTACGGACACCTTCAAACATATATATAAACGATTAATCTGTGAATAAAATTGATCATAGAATAGCATATAGCATAAATTTCTGTGCTATTTGAGAATAAAGTGATTATGACAGAAGAGTAGCTTCTAGTGAAGCATTCCACAGGTAATTATAAAATGGTTGCCCTTGGCAACCACTGAAAGAAACACAATTTTGTAAACTTCATAATGTGTTGTGTTGTCAAGTGAAGAAGATATTATATTCAGGTTGGGGCAAAACACACTCTTCTGCCATTTCAAAGTACCAAATCAGTACATACAGTGTACATAAAGATGATCCCTTTTAAAATGTTAGGTGCATATGTTTCTTGAATTGGTTCATTTGAAAACTTATGGATTCCTACCAATAGCTAAAATACTTCATCAATATGCAAAATGGTAAGTTAAAAATTTCATGCAAACATTTTTGTATGATCATCAGTTATCAGTTGGGCATGCATACAATGTAAATTTGACTATTCAAATTGTTTTCAACGTTTTACATCTTAGTCCCAATTATTCAAGTGTTTCAAGTTCTATGGGAAGTTCACAAATTCCGAGAGGATGTGTTGTCCAGCCTTTGTCACTGGGTTAGGTGGCCCCTGGAGCTTCTTGATGATGGCTGAACTTGGGTAGAATATCTTGTCTTTCGTAGTCGGCCATTTGAAGTATCTCCCACACCTGTGCATCACATGATCCTAATGTTCTTCACCGATAACCTTCAGAACTTCACCTGGAAACTCTTGATCTTCATATGCCACAACACACCAGTCGCCAACCTCGTGCTCGACATGTTACACCGAGTTGGATGTGGATGCAGTAGAAGGGTTGGGAGCATGCACCTTCAAATATTGGTAGCAAGGGCATGCTCATACAGTACATCCTGATGTGGCCATCGGTTGAGCATTTGACAATGTGCACCTTCTGAATACCTGGGCATTGTGGTGTATTGTCTCAGCTGATGAGATCATCGACTTGCTGTGTGATCTCATTCTGTGAGATGTGCATGACGCGTGTCTTCTCAAGAAGGCAAGCAGCTCTGCTGGCGAAATCCATTGATGATGGCACAAGGGTTCTTTGTGCTTTCCTGGTCATCACTGCCGCTCTTCCAATGGATTTGGCCCATCCTCCAACACCATCCATGACCCCTTTGCCATGGCTTGTGGCGAAATATTTCCACACAAATGGATGGTTATATTTCCTTGAAAGCACCTGCAGAAGCTTCATCATATATATTGCCCCACATTGTGCAGGAATGAGACAATTCTCATCATTGTTTATAAAAACCTCAACTGTGTTCTTCGAATTCTCGTTTGTATCTGAACAAATCAGGTATGTCTTACATCTAAACCATTGTGCATTGATGCGGCTGTGAATAACGAAAAACTTGCTCTGCTCCAAAGAGCACTCTGTACTCTCATCCTGATACTCACAGGAGTAGTTCATGGTGAAATCCATCTGCAGGATTCTCGCCGATGGTGAGGGGGACAATGCATTCATTCATTTTAATGGAACCTTCAGACATGTCCCCCTAAATTTGCACGATGTTACATATAGATTAAAGGACAATTCTCTGTTACATCCCATGGGTGACCAAAGAGCTGCCTTTCTACTGCAAAATTCATCTCGAGTTATATGAAGCGGGGCAATTTGCTTTGATTGCTTTTGCTCAACATTCATTAAGGTAATGTTGCTTGAAAATACATGAAAAGTTTGTTTCATCAAGGTATGACATCTTGTCAAAACAAGTCAACAAATATAGTGTCACACATGTTACACAAAATCCATGATTCATCTTTGAAACGATGTCCTACCTTGATGACACATACAGTATTCGGCAATTTGAAGTTATTAACCAACTTTTCAAGCTATGCTGAGAAAAAGTATGGTAATGCAGGCTCAAAATGAGAATATGTAACAGAACAGTTACATTTTGGTCACATATGTAACAAGAATGGCCCAACAGAATTTATTCATGTATGATACATTTTTTATTCAAAGCATGCATTATATGAATAAAAATAAATTTGGTTTTGAGAGTTTTAAGTTTGCTTTATCTGTATTGTATAGTACATACAAACTACCATGTTGTACGGACATGTCCGTACAACATGGTGTGTATGACATAGCATGTTGTACGGACAAATTTAATACGTCAATTCCTCGTTCATTAATGAATCAAATCACCTCTAGTTTGTATTTTTAGGTTAGTTTTATGCCTAATTTAGAATATATCTGGATTCATAATAAAAGATTGAAGGAAAGAAAAGTTTACAAAACTTTTGTATGTTTTGCATGTTGTACGGACATTGGCACTTTCAATGTTCCGTAAAACGTAGATCACCTGAAGTGCATCATCAGATTAAAAAAAAAAGCATTCTAGAATTTCTCATCCCATATTTGGACATCGTCTTGTAACATTTTGGAAATGGGATAAACTTTTTTAATGATTTTATGACATTGAAATATTGCCCCTTAAATTGAATTTTAACTTGGGTGCCCCCAAAAATATTGTAAATTGGAAAAATATGTAAAAAAAAATGTTTTTCCTGATACTTCAGATACCTAGCTAAAATTTGCCATAATAAGCAAACAATGACAGGCAATTTATTTTTTTTGCCTTTTTTGATGTTCTGGCATGGAATCGCCCAGAGAAGATTTTTGCATGTTTTGGCGCATTTTACTTCGAACATGCCAATCACCCGTTATTCCTATACGGTGCGCTATTTGATTCGCACGCCGGCCCACCGCATAGAATGGGTGGAGTGATCGATAGTATTGTCTGCGGTGTGTGAGTTTGCGTTCATTTTGTATGTGAAGCATGTTGTGTTGGGGAGAGCGATGCTGTCATCATTTTTTATTTTGCGATAATTAAGCCATTTCTTGATCGATTTTATAAAAATAAGCTATCAACATGCTCTCATTTGCCATTGAAAAATTGCAATATGGTGATTTCCATGCTTAGATAATTCTACTGAACGGGAATCTTCACTATCACATAGAAATAAATCACTAATTTCTGATTTTATTTCCAATGAGTACTGTATGATTTTAAGATCTAAAATAAGAATTTGCTCTTCAAATGAATGAAATGTATGTTGAAAACATAAAGACCAGACTCATTTTTTTTTTGAGGGGGGGAGTGGGATAGAGAGGATGGAGTATATTTTCATACTGAAGAATTTTCTTATAGATTAAGCAATGTCCATGTCCCCCAATACTGAATGTTTTTGCAACTTATAATATGTCAACAATTATACTTTCCTGATAACTCATTATAAATTCCTTTCTCACTGATCAAACTTGACATTCACCTTTAATACACTGCATTTTGTCAAGGTAATATCCACTCTCTTCAGCCTTGGCAGTCCAAAGCTAACACAAACAGTNGAAGATGACAGGACATTCACATTGACCCATAGCAATGAGACCGATTCAAACTCGATAATGTAAATGATCTTGATGCGAACATTTACACGTCTTTAATTTGGTGCCTATTCCCCAAAAGATATTATATGCATGCACGTATAGAAACTTTTGTGAGTTTACATTGAAAGCCAAATCAGTAATTAACAAGATTTCTTTCTTTTTCAGTAAACGTAAAGGAGATGTACAGTATCACAGAAAAGGTTATATGAGGTCCTATTCCAAAAATGAGAGCTCGGAGGAAAACATACCTCCTCATCTACATAACTGCACATTCCTTTAACAATTCATGGTCAAAGAGATTCTACTTTCTGATCTTCCTTTCCAGTATCTTTCCTTCCTTCCTTCCTTTGCAATGAATTATAGGACAGATTTTATATTGTAATTCTTGATTGCCTGAGCTTAATTTTCAATTAATATTGATGTAAATATATATTATCCATTTCACTTTATTCATGGAAGTAAACAACTTTAGGTATAATTTATCCTTGTTGCATTTCCATTGATAGGAAAAAAGATTCTCTTTAAAGCCCAAGTAAAGTTTTTGTAAAAGCAAATATTTTATCCCCAAATTTTGTCTTCAAATCTAAATAAAATGAAATATAGTATCATGAACATGCTGCACAAAACAATTGTGTGAAAAATGAATGAGTTTTGGAAAAGTGTTAACCTAAAAATGTGCCAATAATTTCTGTCTCGGGACCCCCAAGACTGAAGACTAAATCAATATTTTCTCTCTTGATAAAGGACAACTTCTCATGCACGGAATTGGATGAAAATTTCATAATTTTATTGTTGTTAATATAGACTTATAATTCTATTGTAAAATCTCAGAAATAACTTTGTATATGCTCGATAACGAGCAAAATAATGCTATAACCAAGAGAGGGCACTACATATGATTCAATGGTCAAATTCAAATTTGAAAAAAGAATCAGTTCGTAAAAAACTATGCAATGGTCTCAAACTGTATGTAAGATATGCCATCCCACATCCCACAAAATCCTAATTTCTAAATCTTTACAAAAACTATACTTGGGCTTTAACATTTAAGGGGAACTTCACCCAGACATTGATGCACTCTCAGTTGATGAAGAAAAATACAATGATCAAACTGTGAAAATTTGAGCAAAATCGGATAATCCGTTCAAAAGTTATGAATTTTCAAAGTTTTCATTTCCACCTGTGCTGGGCATCCTTNATTTTAATAAACAATCAATAAGGAGAAGATTTATTCATATAAATAATTGCTCTAATTAAGAGAATTTGAATATTTTCAACACTAATTTAATGACGTATTTTGTTCCATCGATTTCAATGTTGCTATAAATTGATTGCATAAATATGAAAAATTAATTTTTCAATAATCATTTTCTTTTATATCATATTGTTTTTGTACAACTTATCATGTATTTTATTGTTTTTCAAATCATATTTTCTTTTTTTGTATCATATTGGTCATTGTAAATCCAAAGAGCATTCTTTTACCATAATACATAGTAAACAGTAGTTTGCTTCCGTGCAAGCGTAATTATTACACAAAATACACATTTCTTATTAAACATATTGTTTATCAAAATCATATTTATTTATATAATTCTGTTATCTTTTCTTCGTAAACAATATTTCATAAGGTATAATCAAGAATATATATTCAACGAGATGAATTTGTTGAGAAAAGGAACTATTTTTCCGCCCAATGGCATTTAAACAGAACATTAAAAAACAAAGAGATAATACACTCACTCTAGAGAAGTGACGAACCTACGTCATCAACACGTCATGTCACGTGACCTGTAGTTACAAATTGGCCAAAAATATAACTATTTTGAAAATCTTAAGATATTTTTCAAATATTCATAACTTTTTTATTTGTTGACTGTTTTCGCTCAAACTTTTTTTAATCTGTTTGTCTGATTTTTGCGCTTTGAATCAGAGCAAGAAATTCTTGGTCCGGAGTCCTTCTTTAATAGCTCTCCTACAATGTAAAGGCTCTTAATGAGAATCTTTAGGGGGCTGAATTGCATCTTCATGTAGTAAAATCAGGGTTACAAGGGGCTCTATAATTCACCCCCATCCGCCAAAAAATGCACACAGGAGATGTAGGAGATCATCACTCTTACTCCCATTCAGTTTTAGTCCTTGTACCTCCTGAACAGATTCAAAAGATGACAGGACATTCACATTGACCCATAGCAATGAGACCGATTCAAACTCGATAATGTAAATGATCTTGATGCTGACATTTTACACGTCTTTAATTTGGTGCCTAATCCCCAAAAGATATTATCTGCATGCATGTGTTAGTAAATAAACACTTTTGTCAGTTTACATTTAAAGCCATTTCATCAGTAACAAGATTTATTTTTCAGTAAAAGTAAAGGAGATGTGTCACAGAAAAGATTATGTGTGGTCCTATTCCGAAAAGGAGAGTTCAGAGAAAATCATACCTCCTTATCAACATTAAACTGTCAAACACATTGTACTTTTCATCTTCATTTCCAGTATCTTTCTTCCCAAAACACATTTTCTTTACAATACACTGTACAGCTGATTTTACAATCTAATTATTGGTTGCTTGACCTTATTTATCAACTACTATTGATACAAAATGTAACCATCAATTTAAATTTATCAAAGGAAGTACAGTAAAGTAGGTATAATTTTATATTGTATACCCATTGATAGGAAAAGGAATTAAGAATTACATTAAGTCACACAAGGGGAACGCAACAGATTTTTGATAATAGGCCAGTTTACTACATGTGTAATAGGGTAATTTTTTTTGTTTGAACCAATGTAGTTACTGGGTATAAATCCTTTGGCCTGTTAGGGACAATTAAATTACAATCCTTGGCATCCAGTTTGCATATATCACTTGTTGATATGATGGGCAAACCTTAAGCAGGCTTAATTTCTCGTGTCAAGAACAAACTTTGTGTTGAGAGAATGCATAAACTTTGCATTAAACTTGCATATGACATGTTTCAAAGTGGCTGTTGTGTGCAATGCCCCTGGGATTTTGTGCAGAGCATAACATCCATAACTATTTCTGAATACAGGTTTATTCTGTAAATAGTAAAAAGGCTTGCATTCAAAGTCCTATACACACATCATAATCCATTATCTCTGCAGTTTATAGTAACCCTAAGGCATATAAAATCAGGTTAAGTGAAACTTCAAAGTCGGAATCCAACCATTCGCAAATATCCTATGCCAACTGTTCCAGAATAATGTACTGTATGCATGAGGTGTACTTTATTAACAAGAATTCAAGGCTTTTATAAATCAATACTACTCGATAGCTGAGGGTATGATTATTGTTGTCACGTGTANGTCATACATGGAGAACTCCTCATTCACTTTGTATATAAATTTATTGAAAATGGATCAATATCATATTTCAAATTAGGAATCAACACCGTTCTTTCTGGAATGTTTGCAGAATTGATGTGGCTATAATATACTCAACCGAAAAAAACAAATTTTTGTCTACTTTTCAGGAAAAAGAGGAAAATGTGAAATTTTGTGTACAAAGTGAATGGAGAGTTCTCCATGTTGGCAGCCTTTTTTTGTGCCTGTACGTTTGCCAATTTAAGGAGTCCATTAGGGGTGTGAATCAAAACTTTGAAAATTCATAACTTTTGAATGGATTATCCGATTTTGCTCAAATTTTCACAGTTTGTTCAGCTAATTTTTCTCCATTTAATGATATCAATTTAATGTCTGAGTGTAGTTCCCCTTTAAGTCACACAATGGGGATTTCCGTCTCGTCAATGGATAGCTTGAATTTAATTTTTGTCAGTCTCAATTCTTCCTCACTTCCTCACCTACATTACAGAACAGGTCATGACTTATTTAAGTGTTCAAAGATGACATATCATATGGGGCAACATGACATCATCAACATGTACCTGTAATCTGAACTGTGGGGTTTTCTTTTTTCTTCTCATTTTTCCAAGGGTAGTCACTTCAGTCCTTACAAACCATTCTTAAAGATACAGTAAAATCTAAATCCAAAAGACCCTGAAAATGAACATATTTCAAACCTGGCTCTATTGGGCAACGTAAAATTCCCCGGGTCCTCAATGGGCTGTTTTGCTTATTTGTGAAAATGATGCTCATATGTTAATGCTAACGGCAGTTGTTATTCAGTTTTCAATATTTACAGAGAGAAACAAAAAAGCTGCATTATCTAGAATAGGGGATAGAATAAAATACGGGGAATTGCAACAGATCCGTTCACTATAAATAGGTTCAATTTTTTTCCGAACCTGTTAGGGACAATTAAATTACAATTTTATACTTGGCATCCAGTTTGCACACATCGCTTGTTGATATGATGGGCAAACCTTGGGCAGGCTTAATTTCTTGTGTCAAGAACAGACTTTGTGTTGAGAGAATGCATAAAATTTGCATTAAACTATGACATGTTTCAAAGTGGCTGTTGTGTGCAATGCCCCAGGGATTTTGTGCAGTGCATAACATCCATAACTACATGTATTTCTGAAATTACTGGTTTATTCTGTAAATAATAAGAAGGCCTGCATTCAAAGTCCTATACATACATTATCATCCATTGTTTCTCCAGTTTATAGTAACCCCAAGGCATGTACATGTAATCCACATAAAATCAGGTTAAGTGAAACTTCAAAGTCGGAATCCAACCATTCACAAATATCCTGGATCCAGATATGCCAACTGTTCCAGAATAATGTACTGTATGCATGAGGTTTATTTTAATAAGAATTCACAGCTTTTATAAATCAATACTAGTCGATAGCCGAGAGTATGGTTTTGTTGCATTATATTCACATTTTAATTTCGACCTCATGCATACATTCCAGAACAGTTGGCATCTCTGGTAATCTACAAATATATGGCAGGCCAAAAGATGATAGAAATTCTACATTATCTTCCTTTTAGAGGAAGAGGAATCGAGATGTAAACCTGAGGGAATGCTTTTTGAGATACAAGTATGATCTATATCCAAATATCATTGGAATTAATTTCATACTTTGTATCTCTTTTCTCATTTTTCTATCTAAACTTAGTATGAAAATCCTAATATAATTGCACACATATATGCCTGAGCTATATTTATAAGATGATTACATCCAAACTGAATCAAACTTACCTTCAATGTCCATAAGTGAAAAAAAAAATTAACCCAAAACAATTAGGAGCGAATAAACTGCTCTTTCGCAATATTAGGCTCTGTGTGAGCCTTTAGTTTTAGCTTTAATTTGTGCGCATTCTTTTGTGTGTATGTCTCATTCTTTCACTGTGTGAACTAGTGAACATTCATATCAGTTGTCTTTTGATTATTCATAAGAATCAATCAGTATTCAATATTTGGAAAACTAAACCCCTTTCAGATGTCATTGAATGTTTACGGGATTGGTTTTACGTGTACTACAAACTACCAAACTATCTTCTTTTTTTTGCCTTGATACCCTTGAAATAATCCTTCAAATTATGATGGATCACTCAATGGGCCTTGTTGGAGATCTTTCACTCTTTGAGAAAAATAAACCAAAATTGAAAGCAAATATGATATACCGTACATGTAAGCTGATTTTTTTTTTACAGATTGCATAAGTTTTGTCCCTGATCACCCCATTCCACTGTGCTACATGTACATCAATTCTCATCAAGGAAGGGAGAGGGGATCAAATGACAATAAATGCCTACAATTTTTTGAGCAAGATCTATTTTTCTATGGAGCAAATTTGTTACAGCAAAAATGGAAAAAAACAAAAACATAAACAAACGGCAATGTACCATGAATTTCCCCAAAGCCATCAGGATAGGCTTTGATGGCAATGAGTTGGGCATTCAAGTAATAAACTTCCATGGTCCAGTCTTGGATTAACTCTTGCCCTGATAATAGCTAGTCCTCATCAACAACCAAATGGTGATCATTGAAATATCCATACCCAAGGGAATGTTAGATGCAAGGAGGAGAGGTCGGTCAGTAACTGCAATGGTTACAGATACCTACTGAGAAAACTCAGTATAACAAGGTATTTGGGACCGTCAAAATACCTTGTTACAGTAAATCTCATTATGGCAGGGTTAAAAAACAGTAAGTTATAAAGAACTGGGACTAATATATTACAGTACCTCTTAATCTTGATAGCAATATTGTTAAATCAGATCTCTTTATACCAAGTTTCCACTCTACTTCCACTTGAAAACATATGGTGGCGCATTTCACAAAAGAACAGCTGCTACATTGCTCTGAAGCTCGCATAGTATAACCACCATCATCAAATTCATGAGTTGATAGATTGATAGGCTAGTTTATATTTTAACCTATTTAGATTAAAATTTAGGCATGTTCCTTTCAACACACGCAGTTACACGTACATTTTTTTTGTACATGGTACCACAGTTCAATCCTTTAATACTCTGGACATACTAAAAATCCAATCTATATACATTAGTTATTGCTATGTCAGCCAAGCCTCGAGCAAGCTCCAAGGTCAAACAACCTTTGTGTAAAGAGTACACAGAAAATTTGCAGTAATCAGCAAACTCACCTCTATTCAAGATACCTAAAGTTGATTTTGAAAATGAATATGATAAAAGGCTATCTACATACATGTACTGTACTCCAGTTCATACAGTTCATACAGTGAGCTTTCGCACAACTGGATATCTATATATAACATTAACAGTGTACCTTCACCTAGTCTATATTATATCCGTTTTTTATTTGGCCGTCTCACCCTCATTTTCACGTTCCCCCAATAGAGCCCGTTCCTCCA
>BQKZ01013746.1:0-11431 GCA_036244855.1 Temnopleurus reevesii | reverse complement strand
AAAATATTAATCCTCAAATAATTTGACTAATTAATTCAAGATCGGTTGTTACAATTATCAATGACAGAGTAGGGATTTGGGAGACTCCTAAAACACCCGAACACCGAGCGATAGGTTCCCAAGTCGCCGCTGGCCGCGCGCTGGAGAGGACACTGCAACTGTTCGCTCGATCAAAAGAGGGGAAATCAAACTCAAATTTGTATGCTGATGTATAAAAAAATACTTACAAGTGATGATATTGGGTGTTCCAAGAGCAGGGTCGGGATCAATACCGACGTAAAATTCGGATATTGAGGGCGGATTCCATGGCAAAAAACTTGATGCGATCGACAAATCAGTACCACCGCTTTACACGTTGTGAGCGTGTACTGCACTGCACAGCGCATGCACTTCCGCATTCGGAGTATTTTGAATGCTGCCAGCTATCAGCAAAGTCATGTAAATAGTGGTGTATATAGCCGTCATTTTCTGGATTTTTTTTTTCCGGAAAATAATGGACAAAATCGGAAAATCGGAAAAAGAAAAAAAAGCGGAAATTTTCCGCCAAAAGCGGAAAGGTTGGGAGGTCTGCCTATGGACAAACGCATAATCATTATTATTGTTATTATTATCCAAAGCCAAATTGTGAAGTTATCAAATCTCTATTCTATCATCATCTCAGATTTAACTAATTGTCAGGTTAAAAGATATTAAAAGATTTCTTTCCCTCCGTTTGTCTGATGCCATTTCTCTTCCTCTTTCTCTCTGGAATTGCCGGGTAAGTATGACAAATTTCCATTATCAATCAAAATAAAGGAGATTGTGATAGAAATAATGTGGGTATTTCCAACAGCTGGGACGTTCTTGAAATAAGTGTTTGTTCATAAATGCAAACTAGAAGTAATGTCCACAAGCGATTATGACTCAAGTGGTGCAAAGTAAAACAAAATGAGATAGTTGAATGAAATAGACATACAAAAAGGGTTGACTTATTCATAAAATTGCCAGTGAAAAATGGTTGATGGGACACACCTACATATAAATATATACTGCTCTCTCTCTCAAATAAATGATGAATGTAATTTCATTTTTACACTTACTTGTTAATCTTTCAGGATGAGCTTTAGGTGCAAGGTAGCCTCCTTCCTGTTATGAAAGAAAACAAAAATCATATTATAGATAAAAAACACAAAGGGGGTGTTGCTCAAAATAAACTGCATATCAACTGCGTCTTTACAAAGTGTAACGGGCATTTTCATTCACGCGCGATATGCGCATTTAACAAGACGCGCATGAAACAATGATTTTGATTGGCGCGTTCCGATCAACTGCAACTTGCGATCAATTGCAACTTTTGAGCAACACCCCCATACGCTCGTATTCCGATAGCGAGGTTTAACTTAACCCAAGTCTAAGTCATTGTTATTTAGACCATTGGTTTAACTTTTGAATAGACTGGGTCTTAATAACAATGGCTTAGTCCCGATTAATAGTTTATAAGCCTCGCTATCGGAATAGAGACCTATATGATAGAAATGCAAAAGGAGAGCGCAATATACTGGAAACATGTAATAAAGTTCACCTTGAAATATACTATGGGGAAGTTTTTATTCAACATCTTCTGAACAATTTATTACTACACTTCATAACATTTCCATATCATTTTTATATAAAAAGGAACTATTGACTAATGTAATACTGCAAAAACCTACATTTTAGTGGGCATAAATTTTAATCAATTCTCTGAATTTTAGACATATTCACATAACAGCAGGTTATTATTTTCACATTTTCAAAGATTATTGCACACAAGTCTATGGCCATTATAATGAGAGGATATTTTATAAAATTCATGTTTGCAAAATTAGAAACCGCAACAAAAATTTCAGCTTTTACATTATACCTCAAAAGAGGAAAAACAATCATTCACTTGTCTGGAAGTCCAGACTCCCTGATAAAAAAAAGGCATTCAAAACATTGAAAATATAACCTCGTTATAAAGAGGTTTGACTGTGCTTACTTGAACTTCGAGGTAAGACTCCCTTGGTGGCGGACTTGAAGCAAGATAGAAATCCTTCATCTGTGTCTTTGAAGCTACCATACAAGAGGAAATGGAAAAGAAATGACAGATAGAGAAAGTGAGACAATGTGAGAAACATGCAAATTATGAAAAAAGAGACATTTATTCCACAAGTGTTGATCAATCATGAAAGAGTTTCATCTAGATGATAATAACAGAATAACCAAAAACCGTACTTTTCAATTTTCTATCCTTTTTTACTTCATAAGGTGGTACTTAGACCTATAGATGTTTATGAATGCAGAACACCATCAAACTAAAAGGCATCGCACCTTTCTCTATGGAGAACATGATATTATTGTCTACTGGTATTGACTATTCATGACCCATCCCACACAAATGCTTTGCATGTTATGTAGGTTCTTGATGACACACCAGTCAAATTATGCGAAAGAATGTACCTCGTTTTATACTAAAAGTAACATAAATAATAAAAGCTTTCAGGTTGACAGGTGGATGCACGGTGGTATTTCATTGTGGTGAATTATTACCCATGTCCATTGAGTGAGGTACCCCTCATCCAAACGTAAAACACAGAGAATACGGTTTTAGGTTGGCATCCCTGTAATAATAAAGATTAATAAAATTCAGAGCTCTCAAATCACACCTATAATAGAAATCTATGTAATACCTGTGACAGTTTCAGTGCCTCGTGATGGACCGACAACATCTTCCAATCTGTGTTACATGTATGTTGCAAAATAGTAATGACGAAACTGAAATTTTATTCCTATGGACATACACATGAGTAAAATCTGCATTATTAGCAATGATCTTGTGAAAATATAAAGGAATTAAGGCTTGAAATGGTGATGTAAGGATTGCTCATGGCATAAGGAAAGGATGTAGTTTAGAGACGTGTATCATTCAAATTTGAATATTTAACGTCTCCATCCGAAAGACGGTATGTGACCAGGCTTCGAACCCACATGCAGGAACTAACCCAAGCCTATGACTGTCCCGGACAGCTTGATTTCAGGCGCACGCCACGACGCCTCAGTCATAACACTGGGCTTTCACTTTAGAGCATAAATGCTATTCAAGACATTAGATCTATGGGGAGCCAAAGTGGAAGTTCATGTGCTCTGGGCCCCGTAACATAAAGGTTTGCGATTAATTGCTATTCTGATAGCGATTGATATCAATTGCAAGTCTATGGCAAATCATGTACAAAAGTTTGCAATTGATCGCAAAATCAAAAAGCGATTAATCGCAAACCTTTATGTTATGGGGCCCTGGACTACAATAAGGCCATTGGGGGCATTTTGTTTAGAAAATAACAAATCTTGATAGTGGTCGCGTTGCAAAGCAAAAGCCTAGTATTAGCCATAAAAGAAACCCACCTTCATCCATAATTCTCTTGTTGTCAATGATGAGATAGTAAGCAATGCGCAGCTGATCATGAGGATCACCGCACATTAATGAGTTCTGCACTTCACCTTCTTTTACATTGAATTTCTGTAAAGATAACACCATACATGAAGAAATAAAAACTGATTGGACATTGTTCAATGGTAAGCAGACTTTTGGCAGAGTTCTTAATAAAGATACATCTAATCTATTGATTTATTTTCAAAATCATGCTATATGTTGTTAGGAGGAAATATCAGAGACGACATGTATACTAGTGCACTTCAAACAGAATAATGCCACCGGTGCAACCTTACAGTGATTGAGGCATAACAAAAATAATTTTTACAAACAGTAAAAATATACAAAATAATATGATCCATAACAAATTATTATCACAAAATTTGTTATCTTATAAATAAACAAAGAAAATTAACTTCCAATTATATGTTAAAACATATTTTCTGAAGTTTTGATACTCATTCGTCAGGGTTTGGGGCATGAGATTCGTGAAAATTCTAAATTAAAATGGGCAATACAATGAAAATTTTCTTTGAAATTCAGACCATATGAATTAGATAGTATCTGTTGCAAACATATCAAATTTGAGTGAATTTCAATAAATAGTTCTCAAGAAATTGGTGTAAAAGACTGACATTTTCATAGAATTGCCCAAATTTTTTTTCCACTTCATAAGCGTTTGTCCTATTACAATATTCCTAGAATTCATACAAATCAAAGCAGTAAACTTACTTCGCAAACCTCTCTGACTGCTTCCACATCGACGATAGAATCATCAAAGTCGTTCTTGGGGAAAAGATAGATGGGCATGTCCACTTTGAACCACTCATGTTCTCTGTCAAGACAAGAATAGATTAAATTCATCATGGAAGCTTCATCAAATTGTTCTCTCGGTGTCTACAGCTGAAAAAGTTTGAAGATCAATTATCAAGGTCAAAACCATCAGAACATGTGGAAGCATTATATAGCTGTAGTCTGGGAGACACGCGCACACGTCCGGTCACGTGGAACATTCCCGCTAAGGCATACACGTGTATGCCTTGGCTTGGCACTCCTGTACTGTGCAAGATATATTGTGTTTACTGTATAACTACATGTATTTGGTATTCATATATGATGTGTGTTGTGTATTCTGTCGTGTGCTTGTACTTTGCATGGAGCAAGGCTAATAAAGTTATGTCTTATTATATAATACAGTGCGACCATGTTTCCCTTGACGTAAGTTTGACTAAAATTGTTATCACTCTTGCCAAACCATCACAGGGTCATCATTTCATATCTCATCCATACTTCAATTTCCTTTAGTCAGAGATTAATTCTTATTGTGCTGTACTTGACCCAGGGGAGTTACCTGGGTATCGAAAGAGGATTCCTGGAAAGGTACATGGTGGTCATGTTCATATCAGGGGGGTGTTTGATCAAGATTTGTCGCAGAGACAATTAGTCAGTGCTGACAAATTCCTTGATTATGATTGGATGAAAAGCACTGTCGCTGACAGTTGCTATGGGAACTGGCGGAAAATGACTCCTTGTCACTGCGACAAATCTTGATGAAACACCCTCCAGATAGCAATAGACACTGTGAGCTGGAGAAACAATGGAATTTGACAAACTGAGCAACTTCATTCACGCCTTCACAAAAGATTCATGATCACAAAAGAAAATAGCTTCTACATTTTTTCACTGGACAGGTGCAACACCTACTTCATATTTCTTTTACAGAATAAGAGGGAAATAAGTACCTTTTGTGTCCATGAAGCTATTCTGCATGCTTCTATGGAAGTTCTTTACTTTGTCTAAATTCTTTGTCCCATTGGCTCCAAGTGAAATATTTTTATGGGGAGGGGGGTGATGCAAGCATGAGTGAGACATTTATATGAATTCTATTTTTAGCAATCATTTTATTAAGTTGATATTGTCAAAAGAAGGATCGCTAAATCACATCACAATCACAAACCTACCTGATATTATTGATTGTAGCCCGCTTGAGGGGGTCAACCTGTAACATGTGCTGAATGAGACTCTTGACCTGTGAACGCTCTATATGGTCTGGGATAGTGAAATGACCGCCTGAAAAGTATATATTATGATCAAATTATGTCAAATTTATTCTAAAAATAGTTGGAAATTAGCAAAGGACACATCAATATAAACAAGAAGCTGGCAGCAAATAATCTCAGTTTTCAAAGGACACTGTTGCCTTGTAGAAGACTGATCTTAGGAGAAATTTCTTAGAAAGATGCAATTAATTCTAATTGCCATCAGTAATGCTTGCCAATCATAAGTATTGTTTGAAAGCACATCTTCCTGACTGCACTAACCACGCGACAAAATGTGCAACTCAATTTGAATCTGGTCTGCAATCTTTCACCATTTTCTAGCAATACCTCCTCTGTGTTTATAAGTCACAATTTAACATCCAAGTCTTAAATGAAAACCTGAATTAAAAAGAAATCAGTTGATGTAGTAGTCATTACTCTCGCCTTTCAACCAGAGGGTCGTAGGTTCGAGTCCCACCCATGGCGTTAATTTCCTTCAGCAAGAAATTCATCCACATCGTGCTGCTCTCAACCAAGGTGAGGTGAATGGGTACCTGGTAGGAATATCTACATGTATTCCTTGAAACACCAAGTGCGCTAATGAAGTGGCTGCCGGGCTAAAGCCAGGGTAATAATGCTGCAATTGTAGAGCGCTTAGAGAATTCTTCATGAAGAGTTGATAAGCGCTACATGAAAGCCGTTCATTATTATTATTATTATAAATTTTGACCTCTAATTGCAATGGTATGGTTCCAGTTGGTAGTGTTTATTATAGGACAAATGGTGTCTCCTGAATCAATCATGGCTATCTGTGAAAAATCGTCCCCATACGTACTCCAAAAGCCATACCTTTAATTTTCCTGAAGAGTGTCGGAACATGTTCATCATCGAAGGGTAGAGTACCACAAAGGAGCGCATATAGGATTACACCACAGCTCCAGATGTCCACCTCGGGCCCTGCATACAACCTGGTGGTATGGATAATGAAAAAGATACTTGAAAGTATTTTGTTTGCGGGTAAAAAGTTTTAATGTTTATAAAAAAAAAGGGAAGATTGCTTGATGGATTGAATGAGATGCTTATTTATAATATTGTGAAAGGAATTGTAAAACAGTGTTTCTGTTTAAATCTTCCTGACTGCCAGATTTGTAACGCTACCCAAATGGTTGATGGTGTACATAAACCAAGCTGTGAAAATAATAGGCCTAAAAATCAATGTCTTGTGCTAAATAAAGGCAAACATTCAAAATGTGACATATATGCATCTGTGGTACACTATTCAATTTTCATATCTTGCTAGTGCCTGTACATAATTTCCTTCTTGTTCATCAATCTTCATGTAATAACATATTCAGACAGCTTGATTTGACTATTAATTGTTTAAATAACTAAATCTCAATATTGGACAATGTCTTTGACACACCATCCACAGACATGGCAACCTAAGCTTCATCTGGAATATTCATTAGATTAGTTTCAATGTGAACAGCTAAACCTACTGGCCTGTAATTAGATAACGGGGTTGACCCATTGGTTTAACTTTTGAATAGAAAAGGTTTAAATAACAATAGTCTAGTTCCGGGTTAAGTTAAACCCTGCCATCGGGATACGGGCAAATGTGTCCTCACAGGAGAATCTGTGATATATTTGGTCATATACCTGGTTTAACTTTTGAATGGGACAGGTTTAAATATAAATAGTCTAGTTCCGGGTTAAGTTAAATCCTGCTCTCGGGATACGGGTCAAATGTGTCCTCACAGGAGAATCTGTGATATATTTGGTCATATACCTGGTTTAACTTTTGAATGGGACAGGTTTAAATATAAATAGTCTAGTTCCGGGTTAAGTTAAATCCTGCTCTCGGGATACGGGTCAAATGTGTCCTCACAGGAGAAACTGTGATACATTTGATCATATACCTGTAATTCATATCTAAAATCTAACAATGAATATTAATTTTTTGGTGGCTCTGTATCTAGATGCTGCCTTTCATCCCTACCTTAACAAGGCACATTTGGTAATATTATCTTAAGTACTGTATATAAATCAAGGAAGTGTCCAAATTAATGAATGAATGAGACATACCTAACCATATCCAAATACACATATAATCTAAAAATTAACAAATTGTTTCATAAATGAATACAGGAATTAAGAACTTCTCATTAAATCAATTGTAATCTTGTAAATCTAGTAAGTTAGTTAAATTATAAAAATCTCACACTCGGTTTGCTTGGGCTCCTACAAGATTTTATTTTTCCATTTGGAAAATTTAAAGGCAAAAAGTATAACACCCCCCCCCCCCCCCCCCCGAACAAAATTAACAACTTTTGATGTGACTTACTTGCCAGAAATGACCTCTGGTGCAGCGTAGTTGGGTGACCCACAGCTCGTCCTTAGGAACTCTCCATCAGTCATCATGTTAGACAAACCTACAATGGATCAACCAAAATAGATGAGAATATATCAAAATCTACCACATATGTCTGAATATTGCACATACATGTAGTAGCAGAGCTGCCAACATCTCATATTCAAAATCAATTTTTTTCACAATGAAAGTCCTCCATGGGAAAAATCTTATTTTAAACTTTGCATACTTTCTACTGTATCTCAAGGGTCTAAAATATCATATTTTGTCCTACAAGTGTCATATTATTACCATACTATTAGGATAGAATGCTACATATTGGCAGCTCTGGTGCAACACTTTTGAAGAATGCACAAAATGCGCTTTGTTTAGTTCTTCTTTTTTGAAGCTGTACATGTCGTTAAATAATGAGAAATGTGTGTTTTAAAAATACCTTTTAAACAATCACAGCGAACAATGATGCCCTGTAAGCTATCTTGTTACCCTTGGATCACTTGGTAAACTTCAATATTACACTATAATAACGATTTTAATGTACATTATATGATCACAGGGAGTACAGCATGTTGCTATATTATTTCAGTGTAATATCTGCTTTTAAAGTTAAAGTTAAATTCTGTTGAGACATGCATGTGAGATTCAATTTGGCAAGATATTAATATTTGGGGGATAACAAAGTCTATAATCTTGAAAGGCACATGTACATGTAGATTGGAATCACATTGAAGACTTTCTGGTTTTGAGAACACAAAGGGTAATCATGTGATAATAGAAGCAAAATGATTAGGATAAATATAAAGGATCAAGATTAAGATTAGAATTCTTGGTCTTACCGAAGTCGGCAATCTTGACGTGGAGATTAGGGTCCAGTAGAAGATTCTCAGGTTTTAGATCACGATGAACGATCATGTGACGATGACAGTAATCTACTCCAGAAATGATTTGCTGAAAGAACCGGCGAGCTTCATGCTCTTTCAACTAGTAAGTAAATAAGAGATCAAAAATTGTTGAGATACTGTGATGGAAAATCCATTTTGCCTCTTGCTCTTTCAGCTTAAGAGAAGAAATGGATAAAAAATTGTAAAGCTTATCTGCAGCAACAACCGCCATACATTGTACCCTTGTATTACTATTAGGAGAAAAAGGACCAGAAAATTTCGGACATACAGAGATGAAACCTCAAATTTTGAAAGAGAAATTCAATGTCTAGTAAAGGAAATATATAGCTTTAGTGGCCATTAAAGGGATAAAGTCAAATGTGGCAATTGCATTCTATTTTCTAAATAAGAATAAGCAAATTTTGGTGGCCACTCAGCTATCAAAAGTATTTGCTGCACTAACTCCAATTTCATAACATTTCAATCTCTGTTATCATAAGAAATAAAGATTATACACTAACAAAATGCCAAAAAGGCTTGAATAGGAACATGCATCAAACTCCTTCCCAGAATCCTTTCCCATTCCTATATTAGATAAAGAGATTCCTCAAATGCACTGTTATTAACATGTCATAAACATTTGCCCCAAGGGATAATTTGAGATCAACTATGATTTGTCCTGACCTACAAGTGCTACAGAGCAAACGAGGAACTAAATATTTGGTGAACAACTGTCAAGGCAAGGAGTTTCATGTGCATACTATCGCAAAGATGCAAATTGTTACCGAATATACATGAGGATAAAAATTTTTAAAAAAGAATGTGAATCCCGAAAAAGCTGAACCAAATATTTTGTCATGAGAGAAAGCATGATAATAATACCCCCTGTTGCATGATTTCTCTCTCAAGAAAACATTTGAATCTGCTGTTTAGTGATTAACATTTGACTGTAATAAGGCCTAAATAAGTTGTTGATCTTCACCAACCGACCATATGACATTGGCCCGACCCATTTTCTTTATACTTTCTTTTTAATTTCTTTCATTTTTTTGTTTCTTTTCATAATACTTATTCAGATAATACCAAAAGAAATCATGAATATACATATGAAATACAGAGTCATTTAAAACATCCTTCCAAAGCCAATATGAGCTATTTGTTTCTGAGGAATATAATAATTAAGAGGGAATTCTAAGGTACTAGCGATTGAGTTAGAGCCTCAGTTTTCATGTAATACATTGTAAAACCTTTAAATAAAAATCGAAATAAAATATATTTTCCCACCAACCAATGCTATTTTCGAAAAATGCCATTCTTGGGCAAACAAAATTTATTTTCTCTTGACCTTATCAGTAAGAAAGGTTTGACCTAAACGTACCTTGCCATGTTTTACAATGTAATCAAAGAGTTCTCCTCCTGCAACATACTCCATCACCATAAAGATATCTGTAGGGGTACTGATCACTTGATATCTGACAAGAAAATGAAATGGAATGGGATAATTTCTTGAAAGAGTATCACATAAGGTTAACAGTGAACAATGAAAGGTACATGGAATCGCTCTACAAAATATAAAATAGAAGCTGTGTATCACATCAGCCTGGAATTTATTACAAGCATTTTGAGTGAGTATAACATACCAGATGTGATTGCAGCATTACATGGATGAATGAATACTGGACGACAGTGCATGCATCTCGGAGATGTGAAAAAAATTCACAGACCTATTCGGTAGAAACTGAACTCAAGGTGCCCTGATTGGTTGGCAGGTGTCTCATCATGACCATCGATAAGCTTGATTTGTTTTGTTTATAAAGGATGCCTAAGCAACGGGTATTGTACTTTGAAATACATCTAGCTGTCAGTATTGCCATGTCCTTAGAGAGGATATTTTGCAAAAGGTTCAGTTCCTACATCACAACCTACATATACGGAGAAGCACTGAAAACTGTTTTTAATCATCACTTTGCCATTAACATCACAAATGCAAAAAGAAGAGTGATAAATAAGAGAAATAGATGGCACTTTCATTCCAACTTACAATTTAATGATGTGAGGGTGGCGGAAAAGCTTCATGTTTTGGATCTCTCGTCTGATCTTGCTCACGACGTCCAGATTCTTGATCTTCTGCCGATTGAGGATCTTGATGGCTACCTTGTGTTGGGTCAATTGATGCTCGCCCACTAAAAGAGGGTAAAAATATGAGAGAAGAGGTGGAAAGTCAAGTGTTTAAAGCGATAGACCAGTTTTAGGAGGAGGGCGCTTCAAATATTTAACTAGTTTGCGAGCTGCAGTAAAATTATTACCATAATGCAGTTTTTCAATAGTAAATTAGTTCATACAGTGTAGTTTGTTTGAATGAAATCGACCTAGAAATGGCTTAATTATCGCAAAATAAAAAATCATGCTGCGGTCGTTCTTCCTTACACAACATGCTTCACGTACAAAATGAACGCGAACTCACACATCGCAGACAATACCAACGATCGCACCGCCCATTTCAGGCCGACGCTCCCTCGTGCTAAAAGCACTTTATAGCACACCGTACGAATGATGGCTGATTGACGTGTTGACGCAAAATACACAGAATACGAGCAAAAATGTACTCCTAATATCCTACACAGATATATTTAGGCATGTAAAGCAACTTGTGAATACATCAGCTCATTTAAAGCCCAAGTATAGTTTTGGTAAAAGCGAATATTTTTATCGC
>BQKZ01013744.1:0-11256 GCA_036244855.1 Temnopleurus reevesii | reverse complement strand
ATGCCCAACCTAAACGGATAGAAAACAATTTGATTTGATTTGATTTGATTTTACATTTCAAAACATACAACATTGCAAAAAAGTAAATATGAACATTATCAAGCAAACATAAATTGAAACAAAATAACAAAGAAAAGTCGCATGCAGATATTTACATGATAATTGTTTACAAATAAAGGGGTTGAATTAAACGACAAAGCAGATTATGAAATTGAAATAGAGGGGTGTGCTGGAAGAAGCAAGGCTTGTGATACGCACACCCCCGGCTTAATGTTACACTAAAGAAAATAATTATAATCGTATTAAGAAATAAGGAATAATCAAATTTAATAAGGATATAAAAAAATAAAAAAAAATAAATGGTGGAGTACGGAGATGCATCTAACAAACGGTATGAATAGTGAAATAGGGAAGGGCAGTAGTGGAGAGATGGACAAGAAAAGGAGAGGTGGACAGGCGCAGCTGTATCAAGGATCAATGTAATACACTGTCTATGTTTTAGAGATTATATAAACAATATCTTTTTGACAGACTGAAAGCAAAAGCATGAATGACTGTGTATAAAACTAGGTGAGATTACAAGGAACGGGGAGGACATGTACGCGCATGTGTGCGTATGCTAATGTGTGTGTATGTGCGTGTATGGGGTAGTGTGTAGGTGTGTGTGTGTGTGTGTGTGTGTGTGTGTGTGTGTGTGTGTGAGTGTGTATTTTTGGTAATGTGGGGATGAACTTGCCCATTCCTGTAAAGACATGGTCTACGCCAGAAAAATCTTACTTTGATTAAAAGTAGAAAAATCAGACGAACGGATAAAAAAAAAGAAGTTTGAAACAAATCCAATAAGAAAGTTATGAATATTTCAACTTCATAACTTAAGAGTTGTTTGTCGTGCAAATTGACAACGTTGAGTCAATTGTGTAAAACTTTCATCGCCATGAGCACCGATAAGGTGGACCTGTGCGCTATACAAGTAACCACCATTATTATTATTATTATTATTATATGGCGTAGTTCATGCACTTCTCTGCATGCAGTTTATTATATCTTATTGTTGAAAAATCCCCTATTTTCAATGCTTCACGCAAAAGATCATTTTTTTTCTCGATATATACATGGGTACAAACACATTTATTGATTCAACCGTTTAAAGTTCGAAAAAGATAAAGCATTAATGGAATAAAACCGATAACACACGCCATACAGTGATTTATGAAAACCACTGTAGAATCATATACATTGAAATATTCATAACTTTCTCATTTCTTGTCGGATTTTCAAAACTTTTTTTGATCTGTTCGTTTAATGTTCTGCTTTTAATAATTTAATATAATTAATAATTTTTCTGGCGCAGACCAAGCCTTAACTGTATATTTACACTCATTGTAAACACACTGTAAGTCTTTTTTTGCAATCTTACTGTTCTATATGTAGGGGCCATATCCACAGCTGTGCTTCATTGGGGTCTCAAAACCTATCATTCTTTTTTTATGCTCTTTCTAATGTACTTTTATTGTGTCTGATTTAATATACTACTATATTAAATATATAACCTGAAAATAAATGTTCACGCAATCACAAAATATTCAAAACAATAGATAAATAGCATGTGCAGAATTAGTTTATAAAACAAGAGGAGATGTAAAATATCAAAATAATAAGCGAATAAACATTCGAAAATTTGGCTGTGTCTGTGCTTTTTATATTACTCTGGTCCCACGTGTTGCTTCCTGTGTTTGGCTTGCGTGGATGAACAGGAGGTGATTGACATCTCATTTATACCAGTTATACATTAGTTCGTTAAATTTCCCTGGTCAAGACATTTTTTTTGCATTTTTTGTGCATTTTTAGCAGCATAAAGATCACTTCTTCCCATTTATTTTTTTTTTCAAATTGAATTTCTGTGCAAGAACAAAGACGATATAAACTATTTCCGTAAAATCAAGTCGAACCCCAATCTAATGCTCCTTGTAATGCTATTCAAATCGGAGGCGGTTTGTGATTGTTGCGTCCGCACAGTTAAATTTACGGCGTCCTGACCTATTGTCCTTTGACCGACTTTATTTTTCGAAAATAGGTTATATCTTGTTTACGGGATTTTAGCGATAAAACTACTAAATATATTTCAATAATCTTCTCTGGGGAAACTCACCTCAATTGGGTCGTACTGATATAGCGTCATTATCTCCCCCTGTTGAACAGCAGCGTCCCCCTCACCAACGACTTCGTAAATGACATCCCCATCTCCATCCTGATGATCCAATCTCGAGCCATCGTGCCCTTCATCATCGACCGCCTCACTTGGGTTTTGTCTTGATGCAGTGTTCGTCGCATCCACTGATTCGCTCCCGTCCAAATGTTTCGGCGACGTATCCGCTGAACATGGTATCATCAACCACAGGCTCAAAACTATTAAGTATATCACTGCAATTTGTCCTCTGGTAAAACGGCAGTGCATGATGTCTGGTTTTTATTTCAGTTGGGTCTGGAGTAAGATTAAAGTAATAATAATGATAATAATAATAATAATAGATGCAATTTATATAGCGCGCGTATCCACTCTGCGGAGTGCTCAAGGCACTTTGCATTATTATTAACCTGGTTTTAGCCCGGCGTACACCAGCGCACATGACATTTCAAGGAATTCCTACCAGGTACCCATCTACCTTACCTGGGTTGAGTGCAGCACAATGTGGATACATTTCTTGCTGAAGGAAATTGCATCGATATAGGCTATGCAACACTGGTATATGATCTGACAATACCGACTTTCTCTGATCTGAAAGAAGAGGCATTTCATTGGGTAAATCAAGAACACGTGTCATCTAACACTTTCTTTTTTGTATGTTTCTTCCTCTTAATATGTCTAGATTTCGAAGTACAGTCAAACCTGTCTACAGTGGCCATCCAAAGGGAAACAGAAAAAGTGGCCATTGTAGACAGGAGGCCTCTATAGACAGGTTCTATAACATGCATGTTCACTTGGAGGAAATCAATTTGAGTGGCCACTATAGACAGGTGGTCACTACAGACAATGGCCACTATAGACATGTTTGACTGTATAGGTCTAGTCACCTCGGATTGGCCTACATGGCCATATTGAAACAAACCATTCATAACTTAGTTATTTTATATCGTGCGAACAGAGCTCGCAGTAACAGTGCATGATTGACTATGCATTATTTAATATGTAACAATATTGTTAACAAAATTATGCTACTTTCAATCAAACGGCTTAAGCAGACTTACACCAGTTCGCTTCCCCCAATAAGAACCATGCCTGCCTGTCTTTAAAAACACAATTCGATTTAATAAATTATAATCATGATATTATTACATTAACATTGACAATTATCATGATTATGAGAATACGGAGCTTCAATGTGATGAATTAATGCTCAAGGAGTAATGCTATCTCACCTACATGAATATCCCAATTTCCAGCGAATTCATTTCCTTTGGCCTAAGAGCTCAATATACATGTATATAGAAAAACTATGCACAATCCTATTCATTCATATAGGAATGATACTTGTGCAGTGTGGTTTTAAATGGTATAAATCGATAGAAAATGCAACAGATGTACTATTGTGATTGTATTGAAGTGTTAGTGTGTCAATTTCTTTTGTGTGTGTAACCAAATATTTTGTGTGTAACACGATATGAACTATTTTCGAAAAATAAAGTCGGTCGAAGGAGAATAGATCCGTTCGATGTGAATAGAAATGTGCGGACACGACAATGACAAGCCGGTTACGATTTGAATAGCATAACAAAGAACCATTGAAATGGTGTTCGACTTTATTTTTCGAAAATAGTTTATATCGTGTTGTGTGTAACCAAAATGATACAGAATTACCAGTTTAGATCGGAAAAAAGCGCTGGTATTATGAAATTATCAAGAACAAAAATAATTGCTAATAGATTGAGAGTTCATCCGTGATATGCATCCTGTACTATATTCAACTTGATTTCTCCATTGGTATCCTCAATAGTTACTAGGTACTTTCGTAAGGGTAGCCTGTACATTCCTCAAAACCAAAGTTTTCATTTACTATTTCTTCGTTTTTTCTCAATATTTTTGAAGTTTATTTTATAACATTATTTCACTGCAGCTCACAAAGTACTTAAATATCTGAAGCGCCATCTCTCCCAAAATTGATCTATACGTTAAAGCCCTAGTACAGTTTTAATAGTAAAGATTAAAAACTGTGAATATTAAGAGATCTTTTTTATCATGACATATTTGCCTTACACAAAATTCGAGACAAAAGCATAATCTTTTACGAGCTGATGATTTGTGAAAATTTGAATTTGACCTTTAAATCATAGTCAGCGCCCTCTCTTGGTAATGAAAATATTTTGCTTCTTATTGGGCATATGCAAAGTTATTTCCGAAATTTGACAAAAGAGTGATATACGAAAATTCAAATCTGAAATTGTCATCCAATTCTGAGAACGAAAAAGTGTTCTTTAACAAAAAAAAAATAAACATTGATTCAGTCTCGGGGGACCTGAGACTGGGATATTTTGCACATTTTACAATATAGCTTTACCCAAAACACAATCTTTTGTATAATATATTCATGATACTATGTTCCATTTCATTTAGATCTAAAGACAAAATTTTGGGCCACACAATTTTGCCAAAAACTTTACTTGGGCTTTAAAGTGGACTTCCAGACTAGTTCCTAAATCCACGTCACGAGTTAGATTTTCGTGACCAGGGCCCCGTAACATAAAGGTTTGCGATTAATTGCTAATCTGATAGCGATTGATATCAATCGCAAGTCTATGGCAAATCATGTACAAAAGTTTGCAATTGATTGCAAAATCAAATAACGATTAATCGCTAACCTTTATGATACGGGGCCAAGCTGGTGTTGTGAACGAACTGGGCTCCGTGAACCAAGTTCCTTTCACTCGGAAGTACTAAGCAGAGTGTAATAACATTGATTTGAAAATTCTCCACAAAGGGGTCCTGATTTAGGTTGNACGAAAATTTGCACGCGAGTCGAGTATCATGTAAACTACAAATGTGCATCATCAGATTTTTGAAAAAATACACAGTTTATTTTTTTACAAACTAATTATGCTAATTTATGCATAAAAATGCATATAGTGCTCTAAATCACAAAATACTGGTGATAGAAAGCTAATTTTTGTATATGTATTCCTGGTATCACATTAAACAATCCCACATAAAAAAAATTGCACTGACAAATTTAATTTCTTATGTTTTATATTGTTTTTTTAATTTCTTATGTATTTCATTGTTTTTTCGACCTTTTGTTTTCTATTGTTTTTTTAGCAAAATTTATTGTTATAATATTTATAAGCATAATTGTGCTAAAATGAATCGATTTTAGCCACTGGATGCAAAAATATGAATATCTATGTGAATTAATTGAAAAAACCCAATTTGCATTGACTTTGTACACAAAATCACGTTTTGGAGCAGTTTTGAGGCTGACATGCGTGTATAAAATGTTACGTAACGTCGTAACGGTAGGTCCGATTTCCGTGAAAACGGTCTTGAAAGTTATGGGAAACTTGAAAAAAAAGTCAGCGAGCGGCGTTATCAGAAATTTTCGCGCTGCGAAATGATCGCGAAATCTGTCTAGGGGGGGGGGGGGCCTCCCAGGCCCCTCCGGCCTAGTTAGGGTTAAAGCCTGGTCACATAGGGCCCCGGAAGCAACACGATTCAACACGACTCTTTGTTCGGAGGCAGTTAACTGTGAATTAACAAAGAGTCGTGTTGAATCGTGTTGCTTTCGGGGTTCTATGTGACCAGGGCATTAGGAAAGTGGTCTACTGAAATCCTATCAACAGTAGATCATAAAATACTGATTTTTAGTTTAACAACAAATCTTATCTTGACAGAAAAAAGATTTCGGATGTGAAAGGAAATTTGTTTTCATGCAAAACCGCTCCGGTAAATATTCACTGCTTTAACGATTCGACTTTTCATATAAAAATATAACACAACACAAAAGGTCGACTCACTCCTTTGCGTTTTTAGCTTGCGTCGACCCGCACGTTTTTGAAAATTAAAAACGCTCCCCAAGCGCACAGAATACGCTGATCATACGGCACACCAACGTTCAATTTGCGCTCAAAGAGCATACACAGACCATCAGTCCACCATATGACCTGCGTCTTTGCGCGTCAAGGAAGCGTTTTAGTTAAAACAAATTCTGGGCCGACGCAAGCTAAAAAACGCAAAGGTGTGAGTCGGCCTCGAAAAATTGCTGTTCAGAAAATAGGAATGAAGGCAGAACTGCAGTGTCGTAAATCTTCCACCTAACTTGATATAGTCTCGAAAATCGCTTAATTATGGAAAACTTTTGCTACTTTTTCTCTAGGCGGGACCGCATCTTGAGTGAATGCAGACGATATGGAGCGATCGATATCCGATACTCCCGGGATGATCTTTCAGAAGAAGTGTTCCTATCACGTCATGTGATTGCCGTGATATCATTATTATATTTCCTTCAAAAAGACTTCCTTGTTCATGGTCCAGATAAAGTAATAATTCCGTATTTGCGTTTCACTTTAAACGGATTTTGTTGATACACTGCAAAGACACTTTACCAGTTTACATTGGGAAGAGTATAGGGAGATATCACTTTACAACAATTTGGATTATGATAATCGTTTTTTTTTATTTTATAGAAACTGTAGTAGGCAGGATATAGCCCGGAATTTGCATATATTTCTCAGAATATGATTCTAATTTGTTTGAAATAGGCACTACCAAACTGTTGGTCAAAAGATAAATCCCGTTTTGTAGTTCTATTCAATCAATATTTTACCCAAGTAAACGGTTTTGAACCATGAATTTTAAAAGTGCAGCGCAGTAATTATGTGGGTAAAATGGTTTATTGACGACTCGAAAAGGTCTCTACGTCGTGCTATTTCCTTGGATACCTTTAAATCGTTTTGATGAGATTAATCAATATATATCAATAACCCCTATAAGAAAAATGAATTATCTAGACTAATGCTTATTAAAAAGAAAGAAATAAATAGTCAGCTACCTCTTTATTTTATTTGGCCTCTTTGATGACGTATTATACACTTTACACCCATAGGAAATAGAAGTTAAACGTGTGTAAACTGATGGCGTAATCATCTTACAACGTGGATGCGTAACGTGGCGTTTCAACTTTCATTGTCTATTGCTCCCTGAGTACGCTCTGTCTGCATACCACGTAACATGAGAGGGCGTGCTATAGAGTCATCAAAGAAAAGCTCTTTGAGAGTCATCAATCATGAAGTGGTCATGATTTTTAATAACTGCATGCATTTTTGTCATGCATCTCATTCTATATTTCTTTTAGTCCCCCCTCTCTCTCTCTCTCTCTCTCTCTCTCTCTCTCTCTCTCTCTCTCCTCTCTCTCTCTCCCTCTCTCTCTCCTCATTCTCTCTATCTATCTCTCTCTTTCTCTCATCAATTGTCTCACCCACTCTCTTTCCTTTTCGATTTGTGGCTTATATCCTTTCTTTGGCTCTATCTTTCTACTCTCTATCTATCCTTCTCTCTTTCCCCCTCTCTCTCACTCTGTCTAATTATTTGTCTCATCCACTCTCCTTCAATTTACATCTGTGGCTTGATTCTTCTCTCTCCCTGATTCTCTCTCTCTCTCTCTCTCTCTTTCTTTCCATCCACATTCTATTAAACATCCCTATCTCTCCATTTATGTATCGTTTCTTATCCTTGATTCTATACTTCTCTCCCAGAACTGTGCACCGTATCCCTCTTCTTTCTTTTCCTTCTCCTCATTTATTATTTTTCTTTTACTGGGCACCATCCCCACCCATTTTCTCTTTTCTATCACCATATTTTTTTGTCTCCTCTGTCTCTATATATTATCGATGTTTGGGCCTCCTTAAAAGAAGAGTCTACCCAAAATAATACTTTTAACATGATCAGAAGAAATTGACAAACAGAACATAAAAAGTTTGAAGAAAATCGGACAAGTCATTCAAAGGTTATGGATTTTTAAATAGTTGAAAAAAATAGCAAATCAGTGTATATTTATATACATGTTGCCAATTTGATGACATTATGGTGCACAACTATCCAAGATTGTCTTCATGTTTATGGTTCAAAATTCATCATTTTTACAAAAAGATACAAAGTTTGTATTAATGAAAACATGGCAATAGGCAGATAGGGGATCAGCATATCTATCACAAAGATATCCTATAGTTAAAGTTTTGAGGAAATCATATTTTTGGCGAAAAAGTAACATTTTATAACCTCAATATGAATATGATACATAATAGTCAGTTGTGCACCTGTGACGTTATCAGTTGCCAATTTGTCTTAATATTAAAACATTCATAACTTTGTTATTAATTGTCCGATTTTGCTCAAACTTTTTTTTTCTGCTTATCTAATTTTTCTGCCTCTGTTGAAGAAATATTAATTTTGGGTAGACTCTTCTTTAAACAATCTGACTTTAGCAACTTCGACAGAGCAACGAATACACAGATATGTTCATTCAAAAGCAAAAGTTGCAATCTTATCCTTACAATCCTTACAATAAGAACAAAATGTTGGCTGTATATGTCGATGACGTTCAAATGAATAAACCCCAAACTCCAATCCTTTTCCCCCATTTCTCTTTTTTTTCCTCTCCCATTTCGTCAGTTTGTACTGCTACTGTTATCCTTTTTTCCCATTCATATTCTACAAGGGTCCATGTGAAATCAAAACGTTCATCTGCCCCTTTTGAAAATACATGACATGTACATATTTTACTGAAGCGATTTATATTCTGCAGTGTACAATATTCTTTGTATAATTCATGATTCTTCGTCTTGACATAAATGTTTGAATCAGACAAAGTTGTCAAAAATGCGTTACTAAATATAACGGTATGACACAAGCTCTATATCTATTCGAAAGTTAATTGATAAAAACAGAGCATCAATGCCTTCATGATCGTACATGACTTGCATTATTTAATTCACATGACAGAAGTATTATTCACGTTGATAAATTTCCTAGTTATTACTCAGAGACACTTATGTATATTTGTCAATGATTCCGCATTTCTTCCGCTTTCACCATTCTGTCTAACTATTAAGAAAATAATGGAAAATTTTCAAATTTCCGGTGCAAGTTTGCCAAAATGATCCACAATGTTTGTGTTTGCTTTGTTAGTATGTTTGTCTTTAATATCTCTGCCTTTGACGAAGCGTATTTATTTTGTGTAACCATTAATTTGTATTGAAATATAAAAGTACATGTAATAAGCAGACGCATCGAATTTCTTTTGAGAGTCGAAATAATGATATACGTATTATCTTGCGTGATGTGCGAATGTGAACCCAAGCGAGACTGGTGTTGCGATAGATCAAAGCTGAACTTTATCACACAAAGGTGTTCTGGGGTCTGTAACGTAAAACAAGCTTGCAATCAATCGCAAACTTTAGTACATGATTTCCCATAGACTTGCGATTGATATCAGTCTCACGATTAATGGGAAAGTTTCATGTTACAGGGCCCAGATATGATATTCTCAAGGCTGTGTAATAAACATGTGCACATTGTGGCTTCCGACCTTTGAAAAACTATAAAGAATAAACTCTGATACCAATCGTTTACAATTGTCATTCAAGCATGGAAAGAAGTACAGCTATACATTATTAAATCTTACAGCTTCCTAAAAGGGTTCAAAATTAACTTACACGGCCACTTTGGAAACCTTTTTAGGCTCTTCATAATCCATTGGAAGATGAATTAACTATTTTTTTAAATAATGGATCCAAATATGAAGGTTCCAAATAAGGAACCAAAAAGGTCTCAATTTGCAACATTTTAAAAATTGAAACAAATACAATACAGGTATGTTGTACTTTAAATTTGTAATCACCAGATTGGACAATTCTTTTGTAAATTAAACGTGAAATCATGTTGTCTATAAACGATTAAAAGCTATAGCAATGCTACCATTGGCGCTCACTGAATTAAAAGAATTTCTTCCTTCCGGTACCCATTCGTCTCACATGGGTTAAGTGCAGCGTTAACGTCATGGATGGGATTTGGACCTTCCACCCTTGAATTGAAAGACGAGAGTCAGAACCACTATATACAACACGGTCTCCAGACGCATCCATATCTGCCCTTTCTATGTGAAATGCAGAAGCGTCGTGTCCAAGTGGTTATGACTATAAATCTTTCAAGCAGAAGGTCACAGGATCAAATTTCAGCCATAGCATATAAATTCCTTCTTTTGCAAGAAAATCATCCACATATTTTGTAGAATGTGTTTATATCTAACGCTGATTGCATAAGATCAGTTACTGCTGTTTTAATATAGTCTGGTGGCACAGACCATTGGCTTTAGTGTCCGACTGTGGGCAATACGTGGTTTAGATTATGTAATTAGATACTTCAATGCATGTGTAGTTAAATCCCCTCAGACTATATTGGCACAGCCAGAATATCCCTTGGCTAACCTTTTGTCAAGACAAAATTATGTTGTGCTATAATGTCAAATTACGGTCTGTAGTTGCACTAATCTCGGTTTTATATTATCAAGGTCAAATTTTCCAAAATTGAAAATTATAAGAAATAAACTTAACAACTTCTTTTATCTAATATCGCTTTTACACTCTGTTTTCCTTAAGTTAATTTTTCATAATTCTTTCATCTTTCATCTTTCACCAACCCCCGCAAATAACAACAAACCCAAATAAAACGAAAACAAATCAATAAGAGACAACAATGTATAACGAAAACTCTGCGCAAACCAAGAAGGAAAATAATGAAACATGAGTTTCATTAATTCTATGCTTCCTAGAATTGGCTTGGGTAAACAATCATTTACTATATCAGAATTACGTCATCACCCTGCTATGTGTTATTATGATTATACGCTTTAAGTGTTGATAGTCGTTTTGTCATAATTTTGCGATGAGTGCGATCCGATTCATAATGGTGCAATACCGATTGCCACCATTTCGCTACAGCGTGTTAATTATTACAGGGAGGGAAGCAGTAATTTGGGCTTTCAATGGTCAAAGAGTTCCGATTTGTTTGGTCGATATTTCAATTACGATGTTTTCATGACACAATTATCATTCAGTTCAGCCGAGAAGAGACGAGAGAAGACCAAACACATTGTTTTGCCGTATTAAATGACATGAATAAACTTATCCATCGGGACCTGTCCATTATGCTGGTTTGTAATAATGGTTTACCAGTCAACGACTTTGTATTGCTTATCAAATCATGTTTACATA
>BQKZ01013742.1:0-11260 GCA_036244855.1 Temnopleurus reevesii | reverse complement strand
AGACAAGGATACAAGTAGGTTGTCTTTTTATAGATATTTGAGGTGAACAGTTAGATTTCAATCTTGGAGATTCTACATTGGAAACTGGAATAAACTAGACACATTAAGATAGTAATGAGGGGTAGATATTAAGATTATAGTAATGTTCACACGTAGAACTGAAACCGTAAGGTTTCAGAAATTAAGACAGTCCAAAGGAAGCATACATGACACTTGCAGTGAGGAGGCAAGTTGTTTAACTTGCCAAGGGGCCTTGTTTTGACTGAAAAAATGACAAGGGGACTTGTACAAACTTGCCTTGGCGCCTTGTCTAAGAAGAGAAAGTGAGAAGGGGACTTGTAAAAAAACTTGCCTTGGCGCCTTGTCTAAGAAGAGAAAGTAAGAAGGTGACTTGTATAAACTTGCCTTGGCGCCTTGTCTAAGAAGAGAAAGTAAGAAGGTGACTTGTACAAACTTGTCTTGGCGCCTTGTCTAAGAAGAAAAAGTAAGAAGGTGACTTGTACAAACTTGCCTTGGTGCCTTGTCTAAGAAGAGAAAGAGGGATAGGGACTTGTACAAACTTGCCTTTGCGCCTTGTCTAAGAAGAGAAAGTGAGAAGGCAACTTGTGCAAACTTGCCTTGGTGCCTTCTCTCAGAAGAGAAAGTGAGAAGGCAACTTGTACAAACTTGCCTTGGTGCCTTGTCTCAGAAGAGAAAGTGAGAAGGCAACTTGTTCAAACTCGCCTTTGTGCTGTACGTATAAGCTTCCTTAGGACTGTCGTAGACTCTGAAACCTTCAGTTCAGCTGTCTGAACTTTACTAATGTTATGCTAGAGTCACGGAACCTTTGAAGAATGCTGATATTCATATCTGATTATAATTCTATTCCATGACATGTACGAAAATTAGTTTATTGTAAATTAAAGGTATTTGTGACTGCAGCATAAGATATTCTGATTTGTCATATATATACAATATATATGCTAAAGATTCAATTGAATTTTTTTAATGTTGGAGACAGTGTGCTGGTGAAGGAAACCAGCGCATGGTGTTATTTTTGTTTAGCGTTAACTAATCCACTTCTGAATAGATTTTGTTCAAACAAACCATGAACAATTTATTCTAGATAAAATGTATTATGTGGATAATTTCTATTCACCTAAAAAATTAATAGATGCATGTATCTGAACTGCCAGCTCTTCCAAGACCGATCGTTGTCTTTAATGTTGTTGGGACCTGCACTAGATACCTCCATCTAATTATGTACAGGTCGCCTATATTAAATACCGAAGATGATTGGTGACGGATTTACTAGAGATGATTATGTTGAGAGTGAGCTGATAGATCCCTTTTACATCATCAGTATTATCAATGGAGAAGCTATGCAATATCACTGAGTTAAAGGCAGTCACTAATTTTGCTTGGAATTGAAAAGCTGTTAAATCAGTCAGGTGCTATACTCATAACCTTATTAGTAACTTAGCCTCAAATAGCAATAATCTAAATGTCACTGGTTAATTGATCCTTTTTCAATATTCTCCATCAATACTAGTAGTATGCAGATGCGATTGTATGCACAATTGCCTCTCTTTATATCTTCAAGGCACCGGTCACTGACAAACCTCAACTGTCCGCACAGGTGAAGAAAATGCTCTCATTCTGTTGACACAAATCAATATTCTTTCTGAATGTTGGTCTAATTTTATTTCTATTCTATAGCTTTCATTCTTTAATTCTTCCAACTTTCCCTATTATATATCCAAACGTACCAGTTCAGACTTGGATTGAGATGAATTGTCCTTTAATATTAAAGCCTATTGCATTTCAATCGGAGGGAGCGATGGATATGATAACTCCTCAAATCTCAATGACAGCTTCTAATTAAGGTTATATACCTTCTAACCTTAGGCATCTTCCTTGCAGGTAACACATTGAAAATATTTCACTCAATGGTTCAAGATACTGTTCCCTTGTGCATCACACCTTTCTTTTTTGAACAACTTTCTACTGACGTCAATTGTTTGGAATTCGAAATGTTTTCTTGATTTTTACCTGTGATACATGAAGATGTACAAGGTAATCTTTAATCAACATGGCCTCTAATGAATTGTCACCAAGAAGTCATATGGATACTATTCTTGTCATTTTAGCTGTATGATCATGATTGAAGCATCCATAGATTTTTACCCGTAGACTTCTTGCAGGGATTGTTTAGTTCCAGTAGTCAATTTGGTAACTTCAAATGTATTACACTTTTTTACCCTCTCTCCCCCAGTAACAAGTTCTGATTCTTTGTCACATACCAGACATTTTGATGGTACGCGATTATACTCCTAAAATAGCTTACCACCCTAAAGCCTTGTTTGAGGAAAGCATTCTTATGACACTTGCCATCACTGCTCGTTTATCTATTCGGAGACTTTCCCCATCCCTTCCATCAATTGCAAGTATACCAATACTCTGTATACCAGATGAGCTCAATATAAATAATCTTGATTGCTTCCTTGGCAACACTGTTTATATCATGCCCATCAAATCAAATTTAGCTAATTGGTTTATATATGCTACGTGATACAGTGACTTTAGAGGGTTGTTTGATGTTGTTAGAAATCTGAAGTTGAAATAATTTTGAGGGAAATTAATCCCTGAACATATTTATAATCAAATGTGTTGTGGATATGTTTCCTTTTCATTGTTTGTATTGCTGAACCTTGCTACGTTCCAGTATTTAAGCTATTGATTGAGAGCAGTTTTGCCATGAGTGGCCAAAAGCCAACTATTAATTCAGGTTCCTCGTTTTTTTGCTCCACTTTTGTTATGATTTTTAAATGAAGAAATGTAAAGTTAAATCTCTGCCTTGTCTTTTGCTATGCCCAGAAAATGGAGTTCTTGTAAAGATGACATTGGTTTTTTTTTTATCTTACAGATATTTGAAAACTATATTTGAAAAAACATCATCTGTTCTTAAATCTTTTTTATTTCTGATTCATGAACTTTTTGGAACACGTGTTCAAAATGGCAGCCAACAGGTAGAGCTACCAGATATAATTTTGGCTTTGGAAATAGCGATTGTCTTATTTTTCTCACGACATTACTAGCCCACTTTCTTCTTCAGAATATGTCACTCTTTTGCTTGCAACTAAACATTTTTTTTTTGGGGGGGGGGTGGTGTTATAGGTACAGGGTTGAGCTGATGTTGAAGGCAGTTCTGTTTTGACTGCAATAAAATCACCTCTTGTCAGTCATTTCGCAATAATACTGGCACCACAACGGTTACCACCATAGCTAATTGATTCAGTGTGAATGATCCATTGGGGTTGATAACTTCATCCATCTGCACCCATTGACCCTACGTGAAAGAGACGGACTAATTTGATGAGCAGCGTTGACTGAAGATTGCTTCAAATTGGCAATGACAGTATGGTCCTAGACTGGAGGAATTCATTAAAATGCCCTGATCGCTAGGTCAAAGTGATTTCAAATATTGATAGCAGATAATCGTTCCAAACTAGGGAGAAGAGGTATCTTGTTAAGGTAGTGGGTGTTGTAGATCGGAAGACTTTTTGTTGAAACAAGATGATACACTTTATTCCTGATTGAATATTTCCGAGTGTTCTGACCTCTTCATTAACTTGCTCTCAAACTTTGATGAGGGTTGATCGTTCTGAAGCAGGAGAAATAATGAATGTATCTTGAGTAGATGATGATTTGTGTACATTGTAGTAAGAATTTTAAACCGTTTAGTAATGATCAAAGTTTATGAGTGTTCTGTTTTTTTTATTACTTCTTTACGTTGACACTTTCATGACATTTGACTTCATCAAATATTGATATACTGTATGAATCTATTGAAGATAATGAGTATGAACCCATCAAGAGTTTTGTGACTTAGATTATTGAAGACATGAAATTTGCTATAATAAAAAAATATATATTTTTCCAGTCAGACCTTTTTGTTTTGGGTGTTTATCCAACTTCTTCAGATAGAATAAGTTCATACTTTGATCAGCAAATTATTAAATTATCGTGCGCTTTATTGCATGATGACAATCTGTCACTATCAATACAGCTTTTCCTGTCAACGTTTCCTGTTAGTTCTTAATTTTCCTTTCACACATTGAAAAACTGTTTCATTACCATGTAAAGTGTTCTTACCACTTTGATACACAATGAAACAATTAAAGACCATTAAGGATTCACATCTTTAAAACATCTTATGAAGGTGATGAGTGAGGAACCTCTTTGGAAGTTAACCCATTATTTGCTCCGGCAATGATTGATCTGGTTCAAATAATTTGTCAGATATGGAGTTTAATATGCTTGTGATAAAGTTTTGCTTCTGATTGATGCTAGGATGAATATTAGGGTTAGGTTTGAGATTTGAAGTTTTGCATTTTACATGTACTGTGTGTATTTTCCAATGGAGCAATTGTCACCAGAGCGAATGTCCTGGAACTTTTTGATAAATCACTTCGACACATATATAAAGAGATCTCTTTTGAATAATCATCAGATAATATTAATATAAACAAAACTGATGCACATCTAATAACATTATTATTTCCTGTTATTTTTACTTTCCATTTGAAAAACAATTCACCAGATATTAGCTTGGGAACAGTCATCTACTGAAGATAGCACTATAGATTACATCACAAATGATTTAAATAAGGTCATCAAGATGTAAAGATTTACTATTTTTAAACTTCTTTTGACCTCGTGGGGTCAACAGGTCGAAATTAGTTACATTGTACTGTGGGAATAGAGATAGTTTGCCTGACACTTCGGATAAATCTATTTTAAAAGCAGATTTGGGTGGTCATTTTGACCACAGAATAATCCTCTAACAAGGTTTGGTCAATTCTCTGATTTAATTTTTTTCTAATAAAAGGGTCAAGTTCACATCAGTATTGATAAGCTAATCAGAAGCTTAGGGAATAGATATCATCTGAAAATAACTGGGCGTGATCCCTCAGATATTGATTGTATGATATGTTGATCATTTGCATGTCTCTAACCATTTAAAACTGGTTAATCAGCAACTTGCCTTGGGAATACTAATAAAAGAAAAGATGTCGGGTGCTTGGGCTTAGGGAATATTCATCTTCTGAAAATGTAGCTCTGTTAGATTTTTATAAGCTCACTGGGATGATATGATACCGTGTTTATACTGTACATTATTTCCATTGAATTGACCATTGGGTCAAATTGATTTTAGACAAACTAATTTTTATGGCTGTGTCGCATGAAAAATACTGACACAAATGGATGCAGAGGCCTTTCGTCAGTTGTAGAGCAAAATAGGGTAGATTTTAAACATTGATAAATGTATTCTGTGGCAAAGGGATGGGTGTCTCGAGAAGATAGTACATGTAGGTCATTGGACTGTAAAAAAACTTGTAAAAATGCTAATTAACAGTGTGGATAGTATGTTTCTGTTACTTGAACATTGGGTCGACTTGATTTTAAGGTTCGATAAGTGATAATCACTTTTTATCAAGGGGATATGTCTCGTGTGAAGATAGAGCTCTGCTATGGTTCAGTGTTTATCAACTACTTCCTTTTAATTGACCAATCAATTAAGATTATCTTTAAACATCGTTTTCATGACCAGAAAGTAAATGATGACAGAATTGCATCAAAATTAAGAAGAATGGTCAAAATAAATGATAGAAAATATTTGTTAAATGATTTAACAAGTAAACCTATTGTGACAGAGAATTAAGCAAATTTAATGTTTAAAAAATGGCTTTGTTGGGATTTAAAATTGGTGACTAAAACTTGAGGCTTTCAACCATTTTTAAAGCTACTTTGTTAAATTTTCCCTGTTAATGCAAATCTTCTTGTGTATTGTTTTCAAAAAACTTTTCATCCTAACTACTTATTTTCCAAATCAAGGCTCTTTTCAAGTTTATATTAGTAATGATATTAGCTTTATTATTTGATAATGATTAATATATCTTTAGCAAGGGAATATACGGTAGGCGTCTCCTGATAATAAACTCACCAAGATGCCAAGATAAATATTGATCAAGTGATTCAAATAAGATTTGACTACTGGTCAGATTTATTTCACACTTTTGGTCACTGAGATGATATTGGTTCATTACCATCTCACTAGGAATTCCCTCCTGTGATGATAGTTGAAGGCCATAGTAGTGACTCACCAAGGTGCAAGGAGTATTTCTTCACACAGTTTTTAAGAATTTTATTTTAATGCTGCTTTCGGTGGTACAGTATTGTTTTGTAGAAGTTGGTCATTTCGTAAACCCCCCCCCCCCCCCCCTCCCCCTCCTTGAAAATTTTTTTTTGTTTGTTGAGTGAATGCTATTTTTGAAAGAAGAGGTTCAGTTGGATGGAAATATAAAATTTCTAAAAAATTTGCTGGATATTATATTTGATTCACAATGTAGTACGGTCAACAAGGAAATTTGTGAACACAAGTTGGGAAATGTGTAAAGTAGTGTAAGTATTCAAAAATATCCTTTTGTACCCTGTAGTTCATTGGGAGACGAATGAATAATTTCCAAAAATTTCATATCCACGATGATGAATATTTTTAGTAGAAAAGGCATTATTTGACCTCAGGATAGATTTTGTACTCTTGCATTCTTGACCTCAATTGATTTGGATTGTTTTACTTGTAGTATGAATGCATCGATGAAAAGGGATATACCTAATATCATATTTTTGTCTCCTTTTTTTTTGCTTTAAGATGAGGATACCAAACTCAATATCAGTAATTATTTAGAAACTAAGTGAATATGCTATACAATTGTACAGTAGTGTTGCCCCTGCACCAAAAGGATTTGAACTAGTGAATGAGGGTCATGAATAGACAATTCAACAATTCACTTGGCAATTAGATGTTAACTATCGATACCGGTGCGATGCATGATGGTATGCTACTGCTGTGAATTTGTAGGTGCTTAGAACTCCTTAAATTAGCAAAAACAGGATAGAAAAAGTGAGGAATACTACTTTTTGTTGGCATGTCTGGGTTAAAGCGATTTTGATTTTGATTCCAGTGCCTGGGAACAGGGACGTCGAAGTGGTAACCGCTACATGACACAGAAAGTACAATGTTCAGGTACATCTCACCTCAAGTCTAACCTACTTTATGCATGGTTTGTCTTCCCATGCGGTTTTAAGGGTTCTCATCAGGGCATCTGCCTATATCATCTCATGGGTGGTTGAGGATTTTATTCTATCATCTACTTGAAACAATTTAAAGAACTTTCTACGAACTGTCATTCCAAGGATAAATGCATTGCGTGTTAAGTAGGTTTAAATTAGGTGTCAACGTAAATGATTATCAATGGGGAGACTCACCTCTGCTTTCATTACTTTCATTGAAATATTGCACAAAGATGAGGAAGGAATTATATCATAATCTTAAGCATGCTCAGTCTGAAGATTCTAGTCTGATCAGCTGCTGATCTTTATTGTTCTTCAGAAGATTTATCATATTCCATCTTACAATGTATTAGCATGGTTGAAGTTCAGTAAGACACATTTCCAAGATCACTCACGAAGTAATACATGCATCCTTGCCTCAGTTGAATCTGCTATTGCAGAAGAAATAGCTTTGAATGAGAAAAAGTTTAGCTTGTTGGGGGAAAATAAAATAGTTATTTGCGAATTATATCAGTGTGAAATCATAAATAAAAAGTTGGAAGTCATAAAATAGTGATATGTCCCACAAATAAACATTTATCCTGATTGTAAATCTTTACATACTGATTGGTCCAGCATATCATCATCAGATATGCATCTGCATCTCTTGTAATTCCATAATTTATCCATGTCAACCTTTTAAAATCGAAGAAGTGTTTTCAGAGTTCCATGAGATAGACAGAGGAGTCAGTCAATAAAATTCATCCACAGCCTTTGCTGTATTGATGAAGAATCATTCATTATTTTTTTTAAGTCTGATCTCCATTTATTTGGCTGATATATAGGGAGGTTCAGAGGTTTTTTTACCCAATTTAGACCCTGAAAGATTTAATATTATAGACCCTGAAAGACTTAATATTAAGTGTTCCTGTTATCTGTTGAGCTCTTTTTGTGATGATAATAAGAGAAATAGAAAATCAATGTAAACATACATGACAAGATATTAAACATCCTATGGAAAGGATATATGTTGATACTCTCTCAGTGGGAGGGCCACGGAAATACTCATTTATCAAGGATATAATTCATCAAATATCCCAGACATTTTACATTGCATATGATGTTATACAGTAGCGATAATGATGATGATGATGATGATGTACTCACACAGAAAATGATGATGATTTATCACATAGCATATGTTTTAAATTGAAGTATGAATTTGTTATGAATGCAATAATATCACAGCTTTTCAGTTGGTGTGACAGGAGTTTTGAGTATCCTTAAAAGGCTCCCTCGTTTGCTTTCCTTTCCCATCCCCATTCTCTCCTCCAATCCCCTTTTCCCACTCTTTTATTCTGTATTCCTCTCAAACCTTCTTTCACCTTCCCTCTTCTCTTCTCACTTCGCCTCCCATTTGCTCTTACCCTCCACTTCCCTTCTCCCCTCGATTCTCCTCTTTCCCTTTCTCCCTTCCCATCCCCCCTCTTCTCTCCATCCTCTTCCCCTCCCTATTCTCCCCTCCCCCTCCTCCTTCTCCTCCTTCTGCACCCGTCCCCTTTCATCTTCTCTCCTCTTCTATCCTCCCCTCCCCTACCTTTTCCTTTCTCCCGTCCGATCCCTCCCTCCTTCATCTCTCCTTCTCCCCCTCTCCTCCTTCTCCCCCTCTCCTTCTTCACTCTACCCCTCCCCTTTTCTCTCCTCCACACTCATCCCTTTTCCTTGCTTTCCTCTCACCCCTCCCCTTATTTCCCTTCTCCCTCTCTATTCACTCCTTCCATCTTCTCTTTTCCCCTCCCATCTCACTTTCCCCCCTCCTCTGTCCCCTTCCCTTATGACCCCTTTTAATTTGATTTGATTTGATACATTTATTTAAACATGGTTAAAAACCCAGTTTAGCACATGCTGTTTTTTGATAGGACCTTCCCCTTTCTCTTTTCCCATCCCTCTCGTCACCCTACATTCCAGCCTCCATCATGTTAGTTTGTACATTTTCAGAGAAATTCATTGTCACATTTATCAGGATACATCAAATTAAGTTTTGCAGCAAATATTTTTCGGGACTCCTGACTACCATGAGGAAAATGACATAATTTATTTGCATTTATGCTACTGAATCTGTTGTACTTATACCAAGGTCATCATTCTAAAGAATGTTTGCTAGTAATTAACATTTCCTCAAGTCAAGTACATTCATGTCATTATTGAGCTGTGAGTGACATGATGCTTGTCGTATGCATAACAACACTTATGAATGGTTGATTAAGGGATCAAGCTAATTTTCTAGATATTTTTGTAGTAAAATGTCTCTGTCTACCTCTATCTTTTATCTGAATATATTTCACTATGAGTGTCATTGACCTTCTTTATAACAAGTTTTGGGGTTTTGAGTTCTTGGTTTTTTGCCAGCATAGTCAGAAAATTGAAATACCAGTGTATGGCTCCTCATCTCCATGGTGTACTGCTCTGACTCTCGCCTTTCAACCAGAGGGCTGTGGTTTGAATCCCATACATAGCGTTAATTTCCTTCAATAAAATTAATCCACATCGTGCTGCACTTAACCCAGGTGAGGTATGTGGGTAACTGGAAGGAATATTTATTCCTTGAAGTGCCATGTGCGCTGGTGTATGGCGGGCTAACGCCAGGGTAATAATAAATGCAAAGCGTTTTCAGCACCCAGCAGAGTGGATGTGTGGGCTTTATAAATTGCAACTATTATTATTGTATTTTCCACTTTTTGCATCCTTTATTTCACTCAATTTGTTTAAATTATATTTTTTTAACTATGAAGGTAAATAGTATGCATGCATAATCAATACAGTTGTGCACAGAAAGAAGAGATTCTGAATTTCTCTTTACATTTCGGTCGTTATTATTGTTGTTATATGCTGGAAATCTTGGTCTATGCTCAGATATTACATTTCATATTGAAATTGAGTGTACAATGGAATATTAAAGGTCAGCTTTGCGAAGTAGATTTGTATACGCTGTAGGCTATGCCCTCAAATTTGAAGATGTGAATAATAATGATAATAATAATGACATTTATATGGCGCTTCATTGCCTTCATACTGTTGTTTCTAAGCACCTTGCTATTGGTTAACTAAATCCTTAACAGTAAATTTGCATTGAATTGATTTAAAAAAGGTAAGAGGTACATGTAGCATCCCTTTAAGCTCTGACTAGATGAGAAGAGTCTGTAAAAGTCTGCATTATTGCATATGCATTTCCTCATCATTCACACTAGACTGTGTAGCAATCTTTCAGAATTCACCTGTCTTCTTACTCATTGAAAAAAATGTATTGGATTAATGTTTGCAATGTTTTGCATTGTCCTATTTTTCTTCCCACTGGGCAAAGAGAAATTGTTTGGTTGCCTGTATTCGACTGATCCTGTGAAGATGGCCTGAGCTGGATATTTTGTCTCTTTTCACTCAAGTTGAAAAATCAATAGAGAATTGGAACTGAAAAATTATTTTCAGGTGCTTTTTATTTTCGTTTTTCATTCCCTTGTGAGTGATATATTCATCGTGAATTGTGTGAATTGTGTTTAAAGAATAAAAGAAAGTAATTTTTATTATTCTGACTGATTCTGACTGACCCCTTCCCCCCATCTGCATTTTCACTCCTCCACCTCTCTCTTCTCTCACCCCATCCTCCTCTTCCCTTTCCACTCCCCTCCCCTTCCCTCTAGCTTTCTCTCCTCTTTCCCCTTCCCTTCTCTCCCTTATCCATCTTCACTCCTCCCCTTTCTCTCTTCTTTCCTCCTCTCTCCACTTCTCCCCTTCCCTTTTTTTCACTTTCCATTCCCTTTATATTTTCATCATTAGTTGTGTTAACTGTGTTAAAAGTATAAAACTTTTAAAAGAAAATAATGTTTGAATGATTTTTGACCACTGCCCTTCTCCATCTTCACTCCTTCCCTTTAGCTTTCTCTCCTCTCTCCCTTTTCCCTCTTCTTTCCTCCCCTTCCCACTTCTCCCCTTCCCTCTTTTCTTTTTCCATTCCCTTTATATTTTCATCATTAATTGTGTGAATTGTGTGAAAAGAATAAAAAAAGAATTAATTCTAACTGGCCGATGCTTTTTTCCAAAGATGGCATTTTCGGACTACCCAACCTTTTTTTCCTTACGTGACTGATCCCCAAGGGATACAGTTAATAAA